>CM039680.1:176040175-176176377 GCA_022537955.1 Schmidtea mediterranea
ATAATAATAATAATAATAATAATTATTATTATAGAAATACATAAATATAATGAATTTTAATTATTAGAGATTGATTATGAGTGAAACCTTAATAAATCCTCGAACATTTCCACTGAAAAAGTCTAGTGCATTGGACAAAAATTTACTATCTCATTTGGTAAAAGTAAATTTGAAGTTGGTAAAATATTCGCGAGTGACTTGTGCGCGATTTATTGAGAATTTTCAAAATATTTATCACATAAATTGAGGACAAATATTAAATGTGCACGAATTTAAATAATTATTTTTGAAAATTTGTCACATTATTTTCGTGAACAATGCTTATTAAAATATTAAATTTTTACCTAATTTTAAAATATTTTCAATAAATTTAAATAGCCCAAATTTCGCCTTATGTTTTTCATCTCGGTTTTATTCTTGTGTTTTTATTCTTTGATTTGAATATTTTATATTTATAAATATTAGTGTAAAATATATTAATAATTTTAAAATTTTGAAATTTATTAGATTATGATAAATTAAAAATAGAGCTTGACCGATTGCATTATTCTCCGATTATGCCGATTGCTTAATGTTTGCATTGGGTATTATAATATAATTAAGTGATGCGCTTCTTGTTTCGCCGCTAATCTATATTTATCCAGAAAAGTTTGTTGTCTTTTGACTTGTTTTTTTTGCAAGTCAGGATAATTCTCCGTTATCTGTGAATTAATTATTTATCTTGAACAATGGGGTCTGGATGGGTAACCGATTTCCAATTTTACCGATTGCGACATTTTGCTCCTATAATCGGCCCGATTGTGAATGTTACCCATTAATCGGTCGAGCTCTAATTAAAAAATTATTAATTAACATAGTTTTATTTTCAATTTGAAATTATAGGATTGACACAGACTTTAGATATTTAATGCTGATTAAATTCATATTAAAATTTTTGAATAACAGTTATTGGTTTATCCCAATGAAGTTTCGTACAAAACGGTAAAGCAAAAACCGGCTCTCGTTCATAAGTGAAAATATTTCTAGCTGGTCCATATATTCTTTCACAATCATTATAGGCCTTTTTGGGATTTACCTCAAAACGGTGAGTAGTATTTTTCAACGCTTTTATTGGTGGATATCACAATTATTTCTTATCTAAATTAACAGTGACTTAACTAACAAAACAGTACTGAATTACACCTGGTTTGGAAACAGCGTATTGTATTTCAATTTAAGAGCAATCAAACTTTATCAGAGATATTTTTCGTTATTAATATAGAAAAAGTCAGTTATTTAAAACCCTACAGAAAATTAAACTTGGGTAGCAGTTTAAAATTCCACTGTCCCTTTAACCCAGCGTCCTTTTTTGTAGGATATATAATTTATATGTTATAACTTACATATAGTGGTTATTTCTCACATATTATTGCATATATTTCATGTTTTAACTTGTTTTTCTCTATGGTTCATAAACATTTCAACTGTATTAGTTCATTTCGTATTTTGCATTATTATTGTGAAGTTTTCAGATAAATGAATAATAAAATAAGCCTTTGCTGCAAAATAATAATTATATTGTTGAAAAAAGTTTCGATTATAAAATATTCTTCTTCAGTTTTTTGCGGAAGAAAATGAAGAGGATTATTTAAATAAACCACCAATCCAACATATATATTATACTACAATATATTTCGACAGACTCAATATCATCGTCAGCTAGAATCGAACTTGAAACTATTTAGAGTAAATTACTTTTATTTAAACCAATTTTCTCTTTTATATTCTAAAAATTTTGTTAAATTGTGTAAAAAAATATAAAAAATTTAATTATAATTCTCAACAAAATATTTTAAAATTTTAAACAATACTATTTTACATTTATTTTTATCCCGTATCAAGTTCTCGATCACAGTCGACTTAGCGAAGTGATTTCCACTTGAAAAAGGCTGTGCCGAAAATTCGTGAATATTTTAAATAAATCTGATTCATAGTCAAATTTTGTAGAAAATATTATGTCAAATATATATTTTTTATAATTTTGTATATATTATAATTTCTTAAAATAAATGATTCTTTTAAATTTAAGTGTTTATTTACAAAATAATGAAGTGTTTACATTATTAACCTTTTGTTTTCAATTACTCATTGTCCCAGTGTCTTTTAAACGGGGTAAAACATAACTAAAAATCGGTTTACATACTTTAATTTACTAAAAATTAATGTGAGTGAAAATATTTGTAAAATGTCATTTCAAATGGCATAAAAATTAAATAGTCAAAAGTAAAAAGTAGATGTACACGAATTTCTTAAGAAAAAAAGCTTTAACTATGTAAATTAGTTACAAAATATAAAAGTAATCTTATTGATTTATAATGGTGGTATAAATCATTTTAATTAGTACATTTTCAACACCGAAAAAAAGTACATGACATTTTCAAAATAAATTTAAGTTATTTTTATTTGAAGATTAGATTTCAATAACTGGTGCGGCAGGTACCTTTTGAAAAACGAAGTAGTTAATATTTCCATGAGTTACAAATAGTACAATATATTAAATTAAATTAAAACATGTACGGAAGTAATTGTTGATAATGTAAGTATTATTATTTGTCATGTTGTTTTATTAATTGAGACAGAGGCATATTTTGGACCTAAACAAAGATTATATTAAAAACTTCATTTTTAAAACATATTTTTGTATGTCGCTTATATACACTATGATAAAAAAATTCTATTTTGCTATGAAATTTAACTTGAAATTTTGGACCATGCAAACTTACGATGCTAATATTACTAATATGCTTCATCTCATGAAACTAATTGAGACATAGAAACAAGTTTTCAAGAAAAAACTAATTATCAATGTCAAATTATTACTTTTTTCCATATATTTTCCATTTTAAATATCCTTTTTAATTAATTAGAGTTTCTTAAACAGACAATATAAAATGCATAAAAGTACACTTTACACTATGAGATTATCTGGAATTTATTCAAATAAATTTTAATGATATTATGCCGTCTGGCTTTGGTTTACAGAGAATGCCAAAGTCTGTAACGACTTATTTCAAACGATAATTTAAAGTTTAAAAATTTATAAAAATTATCTATAATTTAATTTTATATTTTTTATCACAATTTGATTGGTTAACCAATTTGAGTGACGAAAAAATGGTAATATTAATGAAAATAAATAACTATTTGCACCAGTATTTATAACAATTTCACTAATTACAAATCGTATTTGATTTATTTCTGTACCATATTGAATCATTTATTCATCTGAATTTGATTTAAGAAAACCTGAAAATTCCAAGCCACATGGACCCAGATGCGTTCAAAGACAAATCTACATTTGACTTATTATCACTTCCAAAATCTCAACTGAGATTCTAGTGATTAATCTAGGTTGTCAAAAACAATCTCTGTTTTCTTTCTTTTAAAGGTTTATGATCATAATAACATTTTAACTAATTTATTAATTAATTTAATTTTTGGTGTTTTGACTTTTGGCGGTTACAACTTTATGTAAAAATTATTTCGATTGTTTCCCCAAAATTTTCCGCTTTGATGTAATTAATTAATTTTTTGTAACCAAAAAAATTTATAAAATTTATAATATTTATTAAAATTGATAATACTTGATTTATTTTATGATTATATTATTGCAGTTACTGGTGGCCTCGTACAATGCTGTTTCGATATTAAGCGATATTGAAATTTTCAGATTTTTAACTTTCGTTTTAATAAATTTCTAAAAATAGAATATTTTATAAAAAGTTCTAAGGTTAAAAATAAGTGAACTATGATGTCATTGTTGCTGAAATGACAGTAATGCTAGGCTAGGGCCTTTTTGTAAACGATGTCAAAGAACGAAACAAAAGGTGTCTATAACATGTCTCATAATGCTATTTATATAACGTAGCTTTTCTGTGAAACCTAATCTCAACGATATACGTATAGTAGGGTTGCCTGTATATTTTTGTTTTTATAATTATTAGGTTATAACTAATTTATAATTTTAAAATTGTTTTATTTAAAAAATGAAAGTTTTATTTATTTTAATAATTTAATAGAAAAATCGAAATATATATTTTTTTAAATATTTTTTTTATTATTTGACTTTCTTGTTGGATATTCATATCAATAACATCACATTTTCATATTCACAATATAAGATTAGTTGAATTTTAAAGAAATTTTTACGTTTCCTACGAGTTTGCTATTGAACCCTTCACTTAAAACTAATTTAATATTATAAAGTATTTAGATTATTATTATTGGCGAAAAAATAATCCTAGTTCTTAAGGTAAACTTAAATTGTTGTGGTCATAACTAAAAAACAAAAACATCAAAATAATCTCGCTCTACACTTCATACTGTTTTATTAGGTTCATTTTTAAACATAATTTATTTGGTATTAGAAAATCCATTTTCTAATATCAGATAAAAGTCGAACAAAAACTTATATAAAAACAGTATGAAGTGTAACGGTGGTTATTATCACTAATTTATTATTATAAGAAAGAAACAATTTTGTTTGTCTGTCTGTCTGTAAGTAACGTTCGATCATCGTAATGTAAAACTTAATTATAAAAGTATAAATAATATAACGTAATATAAAAGATTTTAATTATATAAATTTACTTTTTAATACTTTACTTTATAGTAAGAAATAATTTCTCCTGTCAATGAGTAACCCTCGATTTTTTCTCCCCTAAAAAGTTAAGTTTTAAAAAATAAAATCGACGTACCGTTGAATTTAGAGCAATATAATTAAATGTTGAAATAAAATTGTGGCATTAAATGTGCTTAGCCTATTAATACTTGTTTTAAGATAGCCATTTTTGGAATTTCACTAAACATTGTTATAACTGAATTTTAGGTATTTGTTGAAAAATAAGAGTAAATGTTTTTACTTAATAAATTAAATTTTTTTGATTAACACGTTAGCTGCCATGAGACATGCATGTCGTGTCTCAGATACTCTTGTGCCGTGTCTCACTTACCCCATTATATTGAGCCAAGTGGACCACCGTGCGTGTCTCACTGTCCATTACAAATAATATTAGCCGAACAACCAACTTGGCAGAGGAGGACAACTTTTTTCTTAACATCGTGGCAGCTAATGTGTTAGATTACCTTTGACAATTATATAAGTAAAACTAAAATAACTGATATTATGTTGAAGATACGAATTTTTTATTATTAACTTATTAACTTACTAAAATCAGTATTCAAGCCTTAATATTTTTTACTGATTTTTGCTTATTCGTACTGACTTATTGTATTATATTACTTGAAATAATTTATTAAAATACTTGCAACTGCAATGTTTGAGTTTATGGAATATGTTCATAAGACCCTTACGATTTAAATGACCTCACCGAAATATCCCTAAGTAAAAGAACCATGTATATTAGTTTTTTTTAAAAATGTTATTGCATTTTTTAATTTACTAAGATCAATAACATAATATTAATAAAATTTAACCCATATTAATATTTCTTAGTATTAATTACACAAGTTAAACAATTTGAAATCCATTTAAATTATTTTTGCCAAATCTAATAAAATCTCATTTTTACTTGTGTGATCATAGTAATAGAAAAATTTTCTTTAATAACTCTATATCAACAAGTTTAATTAATATTAAATAAATATATATTTTATTATTAAATATTATTAAAAATTGAATAAATACAATTTCATAATCAATAATTTCTTACCTAACCAATTAGTGGTAACGGTAGCGTGTTTTGGTATGTTTAATAAACTTTCCAACGCTTGTCGTAATTTGTTATAATTAATTAGATTTTTCTCCATGTCTAAATGAGTTACAGATACTCCATTATCACCGTTTAGTACTATTTTTAAATGCAATTTTTCACTCATTTAAATTTTTAACTAAATAAATGTGTAACGTTACCTATATTTCATTTTAAAATGTTTGCTTCAAAATGATTGGCTAACGAATCAGAATTGGTAAATATGGTCTACGTAATAATCTAGTTTACAATGTCTAAGTATCTTGACTTTTTCCAGCAATATTTATTGATTAAATTTCTAAACAAAAAAATATTGCATTTTAATAATTTTAATTTAACAGAACCAAAATTACTTTTTAGTTAAATTTTTAAATGTTGATAATTTTTGAAAAAGTAGTCTTAAAATGATATTTCGTACCAGTAAATGAGTGCTTTATAAATTTGAAGGAAGTAAAAAGAAACTTTAATTTTAATTAAATGATTGTGTAAAATAATAAGATTACAAAAAAATGAAATTCTGTAAATTAATAGCAGTTTCTTGTTAAACTTTACAGTGATTAAAAATTCTAAAAATATACACAAAATAGTTAATTAGATTCCTTTAATCTTCTCATCTCATTATCTAGTGCTTCCTTCAGATGATCCAATCTGATTTCTTTAAAACTTAACATTAACAATTTCTGATTTTTTGTTAGGATTTCAGGTATTGTTGAGGCTCCGGCAATATCTGCAACTCTAGGAAAATAATAAATTGATTATAACTTATGAATAAATTTTAGAATAACCTTTCTTTATCTTCACGAAATGGAATTGTTTCCTATATAAATGTCTAAAATACTTATGAAATTATTCTAATTTTAAAATAAATCTTATTCGTTTACACAAAAATTCAGAACAAAATCTTCAGAATTTAAATTAAAAAAAATTTCCGCCATTTTTTTCTCTAAAAATATTTATGATTAAGTTATAACAGGAATGTATCTTAACAAAGCTTGATTGCATGTTGATAATTTACATGCCTTTTTAATTATGTATTGTGATTATGTACATTATTTAATCTTTCTACCGTATTACTCTCATTACTCTTTCAAAGAACAATATCGTAAGTGAGTTGGTATGTATCTATATTATAAGATTATTGATTTTTATTTAACATTATATAGAATTTATCTCATTACATTTGATGTATAATCACAAGTAATGCATATCATACCTTTGATAAGCGGTACCGTGAGGCAAACTTTCTCTACGCTATATAATTTCACAAAATGATTCATGTATTTTCAGATAACGACAAATAAAAACGAAAACTTATATATCTATAAAATATCATATAGTAATTATTTTGTACTTAATTTTTACTCGTAATTTATTATGAGTACCAGAAAATAGTCAATTATTTAACTTTTTAACCATTAATTTATTAGAAAACTTCGAGTTAATCAATTTTGTAATTTATTTTACTTATAGAATGATGTATTTAATTAATAAACCGATCTTTTCCTAAAGATTATTGCACTAAAATATTAAAAATAAAAATGCAGATACCCTTTTTCTATAGAAGCAATGTTTTTATTTAAATGAACCGAAATGAGTTATTTAATATTAAAATAAAAATCACTTATAAAATAATGTTAATAATGGAATAAAAAATTAAATTATGACGCCTAATTAAAATTTGTGATCAAGTAAGCCGCCTTCAGTAATGCCGAAATATTTATATTATTAATATTCCAAAGGATGGTAAAGGTCAATTGCGGGTTATCAGAGAAAGTTGAACCTTTGCAGGAATAATTTATTAGCAATGTGAAATTTTATAATATGATACCTTATTATGTAGTTAATTGAACTGAAAATTTTGTTTTATTTTTAAAAATTTATTTATAATTTGAATTGAAATTGAAATAATTTTTGTTTTAATTAAATAACCTTCTAAATGCAATCATAAGAAATACATTTTTTATTCGATGCCCTTTAATGAGTCGGTATTTTTACACATTTTTGGTGAGTTTATCCAATAAATAAGGGTACCTAACTGCTGAATTATATCTTACCAGGTGCGGTGTACAGAAATCTCAAACGAGATATCACTTCATATTATTTCTACAAAAAATTTGAATTGTATATCGAAGTTTAAATTTCGAAATTGAATAAAGATTTATAAGTTATAATTTGATTTGTTCTAATTTTGAATATAAGTATGAGATTGGAACATAAGTTTCAAATTTAAAAAAGTACGGACATTGTAATAAATGATCAGTACAAGCCCGTAACCTGAGGAGAGAAAGCCTCTCTGTGAAGATGTTACACCACCTAATAAAGTTAGGGAACATTTTTACAAGAATCGATTGACGAAAAATGTAAAATATCCACAAGCAGTCAATAGTTGGAACAAGTACATTGTTAACCTCAAAAAACAATGGTTTGTTATAAAATTGATATATTATGGCATTCAATTTTGAATTTATTAAGCTTAACTTTACTAAATAAATTTGTTAAAATTGAAGTATCAATTCTAAAATAATGTATCTTTAAAAATACACTTTTTCTCTAAATATATTAGATTTTCTTTTAAAATATTTACAAAACATTTTATTATATAATTTAAAAATTCAATCTTTAAAAACAGGGCCGTGGAGTTGCTAAAAATAACACGACTTCAACTCTGAATTTCTCTGATTTTCATATTTACCAAATCCACTCTGATCCCGACTCCACGCCAATTGCACTCCTGTTAGATGACGAAGGAAAACCACTAGACACCTTCGTGCTGACAAAGTATTACAGGACCGGGCCCAGCAAATACAGAATCAACATTCACGCAGAAGAACGATCATAAGCAGACAATCAACATCAGAGACAATCATTCATTCGAGTATTGACAATCATCTATTGTGATCTGTTTAACAATTATTTAAACATTTGTAAATAATGATGTATCTGTGTATTTTATTTTTTTTGTAAAGGGTGTAATTCATTTTTAATTGTAGAGGGTGTAATTTATTTCAACTATTAAATTCATTCTTCATTATTCAATTTTTTGTACAACTCAATAAAATAAAATAAAAGGGTAAAATCATTAGTATTATAATTAATACAGATAATCTTGTTAATTATTATTATTATTATTATTATTGTTATTAAAATTTACTAATTAACTGTTTTTAAAACAGCTGAAATCATGAAGTGCTCGTAAAAAGAAAAAGAAAATAAAATAAATAAATCGATTATTATTGCTCCTATAGCAATTGAAATAATAGCATTTAAAAAATAAAATAAAAATAATATAAGTATGCTCTTAGAGCATTTGAAAAATAAATTAAAATAATATAAGTAATAAAAATTTAGTATATATACTGAAGCAAAAGCTCAGTATATTCGCCCAAAAATATTGCGACATATTTCTTTTAGAGTCAATCTCGAAAAAGAACCTAAAATCGGAGCAGAGCTCAACAAATCTTTTTGCATTCATTTACACAACATGCATATATAACATTTAACAAAAACACAGTTTAGCACGCATTGTTTAGAATTGAATATTTTATCGTGTGGAAATTTGTTCGAAATCAAACATTATATTTGGTAATTTTTATTCAATAAATCTTATATAATAATCTTGTGTTTTGATATATTAAAGTTATATATATACTAATACCAGTGCACGTTGAGATCTAAAATAGTGAGACCTCAACACTCCGACTCAAAAAATTTTTATTTTGTATATTTAACGCAATCACACACAGATGAAATTGATGCAAAACAATGACTGAAAAAAATGAGTGAATTTTTCCGAGACAACAAATGTATGTATTTCAAGTAACAGATAAAACATGTATCAGATCTCTCTTTTCGACATAAAAAAGAAAGAGACCAATATTTTTGCGTTGACTTGAATGAATTAGATCTTTGGAATTTTTGTGACTCACTGTCTCGGCGAAACTCGAGGTGTTAAAGTTTTATAAATTTCGTAATTAAAAAATTTATTTCACAGAAAAAATGATCGAGTCGCTCATCGGACCCCATTTAATAACTTGGTATCCGGTCAATCGCAAAGAAAGACTTGTACCGATTACGAAAATCTTCCCAACGCCGCCATCCTCCGGTGGATATCGGCGAGTAGTGAAGTCAGGTTACCGTAAACCGGCGGTTGAATGGTTGTGCGAACCTTGTTCTTGTTCAACTAACTATAACTTGTCTAAATATCCAATTTGTTATATAAATTATAAATATCATTTTTCATGGTTGGTTTTGAATATTTTGCTTCAGTTTAAGATGCCCTGACACTCAATAATTAGTTTTGTATGGGATAGCTACGAATGTTGTAAGCATGTTGATTAAGTAGATGACTAAAGTCACCATTAACGTCTTTCTGTGTTTGTGCTTAAGACGCAGACTGAATTATGGGGATTTTCTTGGCAACCTAAACATAAGGATAGATAATAAAATAATAATCAGAATAAATAGTTCTCATAAAATGTATGTTTGTTGGAAAATGGGGGTAAGAATGGTGCCAAGCTAGACCTTCACTTCAATTCGCTTTTCCATTTTAATTTCAGTGAATAGTTTTAAAAATTCCAATAACACGATTTTATAAGAAATTCATCATTAGCTACTCAGTGAAATATTAAAACTAATTTGAAGTCACTGACGTTAAACTATTTAAGACTTAGAAATTTGTAATTACAGTTCCCCAAATTTAAACAAATTAAATAGAAATAAACGATAAATGAAATTAATTAATTTAATTGAAATTAGTTGCGCACAATTGATTTTAAAAGTCTTAGTCGATTTGATTTTCTTCAACGTACAGGTCTACACTCGAGCAAATTGTAAACATCAACCACCTGAGTGCATTAAGACGTAAGTTCTTCTACAGCCGTCAACTCGAAGATGAAGATTATCCAAGGAGTCTTATTGGATAGTTTTCAACTGTTGTACCCAGTACTAACGTGGGTTTTCCCCAGGGGGGCATAGCCGTAAAATGAAGTTATGGGGTGTATTTGGTGGGTAAAGAACCCTAGTGAGTAGATAGAGGATGGCGACTTAGACCAGTTGTTTATGGTAACGTAGAGACCCAGTAAAAACTCACCCGCACACCAACAAACGTACTGATTTTTGCTTGCACAGCATCGCATTATATACCATTATTTTCGTGTGTGTATTTTGATGCGGTAAAACAAAAAATTTTGTTTTTTAATTTAAAATGTATTATTTTGATTTTTAATGTTTGTTTTGAGTTATTTAATAATTAAATTCGTTCTCATTTTTAATTATTTTGTTTTCTTTAATTTTGGTGATTTCTATTTATTTCTTAGTTTTAATTTGTTTTTGATTTATGTTTACTTATTTTTGATGTATATTATTCTTTTATATATAATTTTAATCTATTGATTTTGTTTGACCAGGACTGGATTTTGTTTAAACGAATTGGAAATAGCACGCAAATATAACATGCAGATTTAAAATCAGACGCATAAACATCAAATAAACAACCTTAAAATGCGAGAAAGATACAATTAAAATATGAAATCAAAAACATAAAAATAAATCAAAATAATAACAAAATGCACCAAGATCGGCACAAAATTAACATAAAAATAACAAAATAACATAAAGATTTGACCGAAAAACGAAAATTTATGTAAAAGCAAAGAGTTAATGAAAAAATTGAATTAAAATATAATATTTTTGGTTGAAAAAAAATCCAATTAAAAATTTAAGAAATAAATTGTCAAATTAAATTAAGAAAATAATGAAAATTAAAGTTAGATAGCACAAATAATTTCAAGGTCAAATTTTGTTTTATCGCACTAAATTTAACACGCAAGGTTAGGGTCACAGAACAGGTATATATACCAATTCATTTTTGCAGAATTTAGTCGCTTGTAAGGGATCACTTTTTCTCGTAAAAAACTCTGACGTTTTTTATCAGAAAAAACAGGATTGTATCACAAAGCGTCCGGAACAAACGTCTGTAACTATTATTATCAGGAACTGTCGAAAACTATCGAAGTGAGCATGAGTGAATATTATGAATGTGCTATGGAAGCGATGTAATTATGCAATGCCAATATGTTATGAGCAATTATACGAATTCGAGAATATGAATTTATTGATCATTGTTGGTTAAAGGATTTGTGATGAAGCGAGTGAACAATTATTATGCAAATAAACTTCCGATTACTATGTGAAATGCCAAATAAACAATTTTGTGCATCAAAACTTTTACCCAATTTATGTGGTAATATTTATTTATTTATTTTTCGGCCCACAGACAAAACAAATTGCAAGTTAGTAAAATCACACATAACTATCGAGCGGTGTAAGATTTAATAATAATAAGGATAATAGAAAGGATAATGGTAATAATAATAATAATAATAAATATAATGGTAATGGAAGTGATAAGAATAAGAATAATAGTAATAGCAGTGATAATGGATTAGAATAATACATATAATAGTAACAAGGATAATGCTTGTAACAATAATAAGGAACATAGTAGTTATAATAGGGATAAGGGTAAGAGAGATACTGTGAGGATATTTAACATGACAAAGGGTGTACAGGCCATGGTAAAAGTCGATAATACGAACAACAATAAAAAGGACTATGGGAATGGATATAATAATGAATGGATATAGCGGTATAGATTAACATTTGAAAGAAATAAGAGAAGAATGGGACCTAAAAATAATCGAAATCGAGCACAGTCCTTCTATCGGCAGCTCGTTGGACCCATGGATTGTTCGGTCAATTACAGCATTAGTAATAGCGCTCACTTTTTGCGGACGATCCACCCACTCGTACACATTTCCAACGTTGCTTAGCAACGGGTGCAGAGTGGTAAGCGAAAACGTTTGTATGGAGTTTCCGGGTAACAACCATATAGCTTCAAAATCTCAACACCCAGAAACCCACCAATTTTAAATATTTATTATTATCGCTCAAAATTTTATTCGGGTTATAGGGCTGGACAATCAAAAATCAGGGCTCTTCTCAGTTTTTGACTAACAATATCAATTTACTTTTAACTCCCCCTCCCCCATTTTGTGGACATAATTTATAGACTTTCCATTATTTTCAGATGGAGATTAATATTCGAATAGTCACACAAAATGAATTAGGATTTGTTTAGAGTTATGATTCGGATGAACAAGGATTTGAAGGATTTGGGATTGTGATTTATCATTTTCTATCTTCTGTGCAGATGCTGGCGTGTTATCTACTCTGCCCGGTGTTTCTAGTATTTTGAGAGGACAAATGTAGCCTCTTGTTATTGTTGGCGTACTGGGTAGAATTAATTTTGTTTTAATCTACTCCTACTTATCTGAATCTGCTTTCTCCACCACTCTTGCCTTTTCTAAGGAAATTCCTTTCTCACCCAGACGCCCCACAATTTGTACATTACCACTGTATACCCATGGGCAAGCCCATGTTGGTACTGTATACAGCAGCCGAGAGTCCACAAGCAGGTGAGCCCGTTTCCAAGACTACTCCTTGTGATAATTTCGCTTTCGGGTTCCTGACGGCCGATAGAAGGACTTACGTCTATTTCACTCCTCTATTTCTCTCAATATTGATACATACTCTCCTCTCTGTTGCCATTGATCCCATGTATGCTTCCGGGGTGGAGTTCTCCTAAGGTCTCATTTAGTTCGATACTAATTATTAAGGCAAATTATCGCCGGAAAACCTATTTATCCAAGATCTTGACCACTTATTTGTCTTTTACTAATTTAGTTTAATTAACATTAACTTTAAATATTAAATTAATAAAATTTAACTATGGTAATTTAGAAATTCATTCAACGAAAATATTACCTAAAGGGTTTTTAACTCTAATTTCTTTAATTATCGAAAATTTCGTGGTCCAATTCCCTGAATCTCTGTATACAGAAAACGAGTTTCATTTGACCTCGAAGATTTGTTTAAAATTATCTACTCTAATTCTAAATTATAAAGATTTAAAAATTTTATAAAATTTCTTCGTTTAATTATTCGGTCGGCGGTTTTTTGGCTTTAACAAACTTCTTCGTTCAATGTAAAGGAAGAAAAAAGTCTTTTAAGGTGCAAACTTCCTTTTTAACCTGCAGACACACTTTCACTAACGAGTTATTCGACGTAGGAAGTACAAATAGGTTTTTACAAGATTTATAATTATTCTTTTCTCGACATTCCTAGTTAAATAACTTTTCCATTCACCCTTCTTGCATGCATTAAACTTCATGAATACGATTCTATACTCAACCAAACCCACAAACATTCATTCATTTTTTTAATAGAAAAATTCAAAGATTACAATAAAGTTACAGTGAATATAGAATTTATTTTTTCTAAAATTTACAAAATAAACGAAAGAAAAGGCAAAACAAAATATATAAATAAGCGGTATAGTTATTATAAGTCGGATTCAATCGCAGTTCTCCGGTGGATATCTCAGCTTCATTCATCGATATCAATGGGGAATGTTCTTTTACGAAGTGGATTGACTCGAGCAGTACCGACTTGTGTCACGGAATGATACAATTCATCCCCGAACTCGTCGGTCCAGTACCCGAAAGAAGTTGGCGATTTTCTGATTTGTGCGGGAGATACATCCAAACGAAGTTGGAGTTCATCTACTTTGTTGGGGTTAATCTGGGGAGAAATTTCCGTTGGAGCCAACGACATTGGCGAAGTTTTGTCAGATTTGACACATTGGGGATGCTGTTCCGCAACCAGCATGGCTACTTCTTCCAGGATCTGGGCTGCATTTTTTAGGAGAGTGACTTCCTCAGCTCGGCGTCGTTCACGGCGACGCCGGTTTTTGCTGGGATTATGCTTCTTACTGGTTTTCGGAGTTTGTGGAGGACCAGTTGTGGCTTTTTCGGGTATGTGATTGGCGGGAATTAAATTCAACTTTATCGCCAAATCACGGCCGGCTAATCGCTTCGTTAATTCGGCTTCATTAAAAGAGGCTACCAGGACGGCACTCTGGTTATTGATAATAATCCGCTGGGCTCGATTCTCAGCAATAAGGCCTTCGCGGCACCTAGTTAGCCGGTGAATTTGCTTATGGAGAGCTTTCACAGCATCGGGGGCAAACCACGTACCGAGCGTGCGTTCGTGTTCTGCAAATAATTTATTGTATCGCTTTTGGCAGGCTATATGATTGGATCCTTCGATGCTTAAGTCGGAAGGAACGATTGCCGGTATTTTGGCTTGGGGAAGTTTGGGATACGGTAATTCGAATTCATAGAAAAAGTTTTCTGGCTCTGCGACGAGAATATAAATGTGCAAATATCAACAGGAAAGAACTGAATGGGGAATTTCGTATTAAAAATTCATATAATCACATTAAAAAATAAAAGGTAATACTAATTTTCAACCATTCAAATTTTTATCACATTCAAACTTAGTTTTTCTTATCTCGGCGAGTTGCTCGTTGGCGAAATCTGTTGCTAATTGATGGTCAATAATCGTTTTAGATAAAATGAAAAATATTGATGCTCCGGTCATTTTTGATTTGTAATGAATTCTTAACCCGTCTATTTCGTTTATCACTTATCAACTATATTTTTAATAGTTAAATCATAAAAATTTTCAGTTTTATTGAATTATTCGTTCGTTCCTATGCTTAACCCTAGTCGTTCCCGTGCGGTAATGAATTTTCGACAGGCATTTAAAAAGTATTATTTCCCTACTTAGACATATACTAATGTCAACCCCTAGGTATAGCGAGCTTCCCGCATTTTACTCATACCGCTCCGGCCAACATTGAAAATGGCCGCCTCGGTGAATTACGACGGTGTCCTACTCCGTGATCAGTGTAACGAGACCTGACCAGACTAGGCAGACACCGAAGGCTGGATTGTGACCAAGCAACACGTCGACGTCCTGCCAACTTAACGGCCGGAATCGAATATTGCTTTGCCATTCTCCACGATTAGCATGAAAACATATACATAATTGAGTTTAGGAGGACCTGTCGTCGATACTAAAGAGTCCCGCGACCATCCATGAAAAAAAATTATTACTTAAATCAAAACCATAAATGTTACATGAAAAATATATTAATACAAAATAACAATCTTACTATTCGAAAATTTCAAAGTTCACAAATTCAAAGTTTTAAAGTTTAAAAATTTTTAGTTTTTAGAAAGTTAAAGTTATGAAAATAGCTGTTATATTTATATTATATTTGTGCGTGTGTGCGACCAATCAGCGAATTTTAAATCTTTTTTGGCCATTTTTGGGGGTTTTTTAATGGCTTTTATTTAATTTTATATTTTTCTCTTTTGTTATTTATTTTTCTTAATTTTTTAATATTAATTTTATTAAATTCGCATTTTTATTTTTTGCTGATTTTTATTCCGGTCGCCTCTTCCGCCTGTGTATTTTTTAAACCTTATTTTGCAAGGTTTTGGCGGTTTTATATTTTTACTTAATTTTTCTATGTATTTTTCGTGCAAAATTTATTAATTATTTGTTTTAATTAATTATGTTATTTTTTATTTTGTTTTATTTAATGTTTTCATTATATTTTTAATTTCTGTTTGCGGTGCATGCTTGTGTTATAATAGCCATTCTCATAATTCTTAAACATGGTTTTTCATCGTCGTTTTATTTTGTTTTAACGATGGCTTATAGCCCAACATTATCTAGCGCAATTTTTATTTGATTTTGAATTGCATTTATTTAATCATTTTCAAAAAAAATTATTTTTTTATATTCATAAGTAAACAATAAGAATAATATTAAAATCAAATCAAATTTAACATAATTAATATAAAGTTATTTTTATAAGAGAAATATTAAATCACAAAATTTCATTTACAAATTTAGTTGATTAACCTTGAAACAAATATTTGTTATAATATTCGGATTTAATCTTCATTATTCAAAAACCTTACTTAATATGGCTAAATCTATTTTATCTCAGGAATTACATCACAAGGGGAAAACAATTTTTGATTATGATGAAAATTTACAGTTATTTAAAATAATTCTTAATTTTTAATTTTTATTATCGTGTAGATGTATTGTAAGTGCTGGTGTAGATGGAGAAATCAAAGTTTGGTCAATATCAAAGAATGAAATTGTTATAAATTATTCAGCACAAATTGGAATAAATTCCATTGTTATCGAAGTTGTAATTTGTTAAGCTTTTTCTTATTTTAACTTTCAATTTTAAGAATGAAAGAATATTTATTAATTCTGGTAATCGTATTGAAATTCTTTCAATTGCAAATAAATCAACAAATGCCTATGTTTTTGTTAGTTTTACTAGCAATATTAATGACATACAATTGAATAAAAGTAAAACAAAGCTAGTTGCATGCAGTGATGATTGTAATATTAAATTAATTAATTTGAATGGGGATGACGAGAAACGTGAAATTTTTTTTATGGGCCACATTGGCCCAGTATGCAGCGTGTCAATAAATTGCGACGATAATTATTTGGCTTCAGCAAGTTGTGATGGGTTTTTAATAATATGGGATTCAAAAACAACGAAAAAATTAAAATCTTTACCGATAGTTGAGAAATGTGCAGATATTTCTAACATGAAGAAAAAATGTTTGTTAAAATGGCATCCAAACAATTCCAAAGTAAATATTTGTAAATTAATGAATGATTAATATAAAAATGTGACATAGGTACTAGGAATTACAATGGGATGCGAGATCAAATTTGTTGAAGGTGATGATTTTATACTAACAGCCAGTTTAATGTGTAATGATGGAGAATTAAATGATTTCGCATTCAATACTGAAGGCAATTTGTTGGTCGGAGGAACTCGCAATGGCTGGATATGCATTTGGGATGTGGTCAAGAAGAATTTATTGATTAAGTTAGATTTTAGAAATTATCACGAAATTATTAAATAAAATATTTTCAGGTGGCGAAATTCTCGGAAATCCGAAATTACTAAAGTTCGATGGTCAGGACAATATAATATCATCTTCTCTGATGTAAATGGGTGCTGGGAAATGTTCCAAGTGACATTTGAAGAACCAATCAAATCAACAGTCAATGATTTCGATAATTGCTCATTGACTATGGAGGAAATGGATGAGTTATTTGACATGGAAAATGAGAAAGTCGCGCCTCGAGATTGTGAAAAAGCACAGGAAATTATCAGTGATGAGCTGCCAAAAGCCGAATCGATTCATAATGACAGTTTGCATTCTGATGAGGAATATAGCGAAATTGATGAAGATAATGAAATTAGTTTGGCGGATTTGAAAGCGGAATACGAGAATCCCAAGGAAACGGAAGATTTGCCATTATCGGCTGTGATCAGTGCGAGAAAAGCCGCCCTAAAAACCAATCGAACTCATTTGCCAATCAGATCAACTCAATGTCCAAGAAATGGAAACAAGCAGATTCTAATGTGGAATCCAATCGCAGCGTTGAAGAATCATTTCGACGATGAAAACGATTACAATTGCTTCTTGGAAGTCGATTTCCAGGACAAGGCGGTGAGTAACAACCTGATATATCGGCACAGTGTCATGAGATATGAATTGGGAGATGTCAATCGGAACGCGTTGATGCTCATTTCCATGCAGACCGATAACCGTTCACGGAATGGTGACGGTGGTCATTGCCAGGTTTCAGACAGCAGTGATGACGAGCGGGAGAGGGAGGAGGAGGAGGATAAGGAGGACGATCAACCGGCATTAGTGCATGTGCGACCGCTTAATGGCTCCTCCTGGACTGAATGGAACACCAAATTACCTAACCGGGAAACGGTGATTGGATGCTGCCTAGTTGGCCAGAATTACGCCATAGTTATGAGTGACAAATACCTGCGCTACTTCATTGCGAATGGCGGCGGCATCCAAGCATATATCGAATCACTCCACGGCAGTCCGGTTGCGATCGCGTCCTCCTCGAGCTATTTGCTCAGCCAGTCGACCGGGGAGAATTTCACTCGGGTTGTCACAGTGACTGATGACAACGGTTATCTTTGGTGGCGCATAGACATGTTCAAATCGTCCGACAAACCTGTCAAATGGTTCAACAAAGGCCGATATCAAGCAGTCGTTGCCACGACATCGTGGCATATATTGTCCTTGCCCAAATCTTCGACTTTGAAATGGATCGGGTAATTAATCGGGTAACCCCACTCGACTGTCCACTCAACTCCAATCTATTCAGGTTTTCTGAGTCTGGCGCGCTATTTATTATGGATTCCAAACAATCGATTCAGCGGCTTCATTTGGAATATAATGAGACCAGTAAAGAGTTTTCTAAGCCCCGATGGATGCCTGCGCTCAATTTGAGATCGGCATTACCGAAAGATTGCCGCTTTATCGATCGATATTTCCCCATTGGAGTTATGGACCGGGGTGACCGGTGTGGTGTCCTAGCTGTACACTGCCGGGATTCCCGTTACCCCACTGTCACTCCTTGGCAGACTTTATCGACAGTCGATTTCCAACTGCCGCTTTGTGGGGTCCAGAAATCCGAGCTCATTGAAAATGAAGTAAGTTTTCATCTATTCTCACAGCAAACAACAATTTACATCATTATTCAGAACGGAATGCTAGTCAATCAGTTGCTAAGCAATTGGACCGACAGTGCCAATATCAGCTCCGTGGAGTTTACCGAGAAACAGTTACTGTTGAAATTGTTCGCGGTAAGTTGTAAATGCCTATTACCGATAATTTTTTGTTTGAGATCGGTTAATAATTAATGCTTGTACGCCATTGGTTGATAATATCATGAAATTTTTTGTAACAATCAATTCATTTACCCGAATACAGTTAGTTATATTTCATACGGAAAATTCAATTTCAATGGATAAAAAGCTATCGACAAATACGCGCAGATCTGGGTTATTATCTGAATATATAGCAATACTTATAAGTTAATTTTGCAATAATTAGTTACTGATAAATATAAGTAGACTATGTAGTAATTTTGTATTTTATCGCATCTATTTGCGGCCTTTTATTTGAATTTATATTTTTTAAATATATTAATTGTTCATAAATAATATTATTTTTATCATTAAATTAATTTGTTAATTTTATTAATTATTATTTAATATTGCCTTTATATAATTAGATTAATATTATTTTTTAATTATATTAATATTTTTAATTTTTTTTATATTTAATATTTTTAAAATTTGTTAATGTTTTTTTGTTTATGAGAAAAATTAATATTATTTTGTAGTTAAATTAACAAATTAATTTTTTAATATATATTTGTAGTTAATTTTTTACAAGTATTATTATAATTCCGCATAAATTGAAGACGTCATTTATTAATCAAAACTTTTTTCAACAATATAATAATTGCTTTTCAGCAAGGGCTTATTTTGTTATTTACTTATCTGTTATATATTATTAATATACTTTTATAATTAAATTAATGCTGTAATTAATTATGTTTTCTTTAATAAGAAAAACTTATTATAGCAATATATTGCAATTATTATTTGTATTACTTATTATATGTATTTCTTATTAAAAATTACTTTTTAAAAAATATATTAATATTATTATTTTACAATTGAATTAATTTTTTAATTATTTTATTAGTATTATTGTTAAATTAATGTTGTAATTATTATTATTTTTTAAATATATCTTATGTTTTTATTATTAATATTTTGCTTTTATTTTAATAATATATTTATTATTTTATTACATTTAATATTTTTAAAATTTAAATAAGTTTATTCTTTAATAAGAAAAACTTGGTATAGTTGAATTAATATTATAATTAAATTAATGATGTAATTATTTTTTAATATTATTTTATTATATTTAATATTTTTAAAATTTGCTGATGCTGCTAAGTTTTTTAGTAGTCAAATTAATAAAAAAAAATCTTTTTATTCTTAAGATACTTTTTTAATTAAATTAAAATTAATTAAATTAAAAATAATTTATTATTATTATTGTCATTTTTTTATCTAAAAGAGTAACTGCTAAAATTGTGCTGTGAATTTAACACATTGATTTAAAAAAAATATCAGGCTAATAGATAGCAGGTGAAAATAATCAAATAAGCCATTTTCAGAATTCACTTGCTCCTACCTTTAATGTTGTCCCTTAATTTCCTTAAATAGTAGTTTAATTTTAATGTTGGCGTTCTAAATCACTCCTGCACATAATAATCAATAGGATTACAATCAGGGAAGTTAGAGGATCGAAGCGTGGTCACGAACTCCATATAGTTACTGGTGACATCCAAAAACGAACACGTTATGAATTGTAGTCAAGTCATCTGGTGTTACAGAATTTTGGTAGATGGGTCTGACTAAAATATTTCATCAGAAAAATCCATATTGTCCCTTGTTCCATGAAAGTTTTCTTTGCCTCTTCTTGATCCTTTTCTGTAAAAAGTTGTACAATACGCCTCTTGTATCAGTGATAGCTGAGGTCCTCATTCAAAGCCAACTTCATTGAAGAAACGGCAACACAACATCCCTTGCCTAAGCTTTTGATCAATTTCTCCTTCAATAGCTTCGCAGTAATCCGTTTCGGTTTTTCAAATATCATTAAGCAGCTGCATGTTAGCAGAATTCTAATTTCTGTCAAGAATCATCATAATGCAAGTTACTCTTAAACATTCAAATTTCTTTCAGTGGTCGATATTAAAAAATTTTATATATATGTTTATAGTTTTATGCATTTCTTTATGATATTTTTATACTCAATTAAAAAATATTTTTATGATAAATATTCTACTTACAAATTATAAGTAAAATATTAAATTTCTTTTCAGCTTTCTATCTAAAGATATACAACTGCATAAATTAAAAATAACCTTTTATCTTCATTTCTTTTCAAACAAAATATTGATTAAAATGAAAATATATCGATAGTGAAAAAGATTACGCTTCTTATTTTTTAAAATTTTAAATCAATAAATGAAACAATTTGTCATTTTACAAATTTAGAACGCTGTTGCCGAAGGCCAAGACAGTCGAGCATTTGCCATCGGGGAATTGATGCCAGATTCCCAAGTTATCCAATTGGCGATAAGATACGCAGCCAGGAACAATAAACAGCATCTAGCTGAGAAAATGGGTGAATTAGCTATACAAAAAGATGAGGAGGCGGCGGCGGACAGATACGACCGAGGTGAAATAGAAAATATCGAACCGGGGAGTCCAAAAGCCGTTGGCATGAATTCTCCACACAACCAAAAATTCTCAATCAAATCCAAGAGAAAATCTGTGCACCCTATTGAGAGCCCATTAGAGAAAGTTATAAAAAAATAAAAATTTATTGATTTCCATGTGTTTCATAATAAATATTTTCAAATACATTCTTGTTTTGTCTTTATATTGAATGGAATTCTCATCAAAGCGATATTATGTTCCCAACCAATCACCAATTTGACTATCCAATAGAAATTCAGTATTCAATTTTGCTTAAATATTCCACTTTTCAGATGGATATTCATTGTTGTTAAGATCGAAAATGAAGGGAAATGATTATGACTGTATATTTTAGCAATTTATTACAAAAAAATAAATCAACAAAGTCTAATAAGTTGTTTATTGTCAACAATTATCTCCAGTAAATTAAATTTGAAACCATTTCAATTATTGATAAGCTTATAACTGTCACATATTTAATCAATGCCATCTCCAAAATGTGAAAATTCAAATTAAATAATTCCGTTCGAGAAAACATCAAAAGTTTTGGATTACCTCAGACTAAAACTTTTGAAATTACATGCGTATCTCATTTTTAATTCGTATAAACCTTAAAATATTTATAGAACTAATTATTCCGAGGCTTTAGTAAATATAAAAATTGTTTTTCAACTAAAAACCTGTAGTTGGCTGATATGCGAGATTGCACTATAGATTTTCGAAAATATCGATTAAAATAATTAATCAAATTTAATTATACTTAGCTTTCAACTATATAGGGAGGAATGGTTTTTATACAACTAATTTTTCAAATATTTTCGGAACTGCTATTATTAAATATATTTTACAGAATTATTAAATATATAAAAATATTTTAAACAATGCAAAACGTGAAAAAATCTTTTCATAAGATTTCCGTTAACTTTTTTCATAAACTTTTTCGTTTTAGGGAGCATCCATTAAAGACGACACCTAAAATTAAGCAATTTTTGATCCTCTCCCGTTTGTCCTTTTCTGTCTCTTTTGCGAAGACGTCCTTAATGGATGCTCCTTTACTTGATTTGTAAAATTTCATAAAATCTTACTAATTATAAATTTCTTATTCTGGAAATTCTAAATAAGATAGTTTAACTCCCGATAAAAAATCAAAATGTATTTCAACCAATAGCAGCCAATAGCAACATGTTGATTGACTATAATAAAATAATTTCAAAATTAGTGGTATGATGTTGGATATCACAGTTGAGTGTCTAATTTGTGACGAACAAAGTTGTTGAGGATACCTAAATAATAAAATAAAATAATTAATAAACATGTAAAATTGGTATCCGGACGATTCATCAGTGGATGATTCATCGGCTGACTGTTCATCGGCGGACGTTTCATAATCAGGACGCTTCATTGGTGGACGATTCACAGAAAAAATATATAATTTATTTATATAATTTAAATATTTTAGTTATTATGGGTGACCTCCGCAAAAATCAGTGTAGTGGTGGGTTTCTGGGGGTTGATATTTTGAAACTATATGGTTGTTACCCAGACAACCCCATACAAATATTCTTTCGCTTACCACTCGGCACCCGTTGCTAAGCAACGTTGGAACTGTGTTCGAGTGGGTGGATCGTCCGCAAAAAGTGAGCGCTATTACTAATGCTGTAATTGACCGAACAATCCCTGGGTCCAACGAGCTGCCGATAGAAGGCCTATGCTCGGTTTTCGATTTTTAGGTCCCATTATTTTCCTATCTCCTTCAAATGTTAACCTATACTCTCATATCATTTATCATTATGCCTGTTCCCATAGTTCTTCTTATCATTGTTCGTATTATCGATTTTCACCATGACTTGTAAACCCCTTGTTATGCTAAATATCCATATAGTATACCTCTTCCCCTTATCTCTATTAAATCTATAATGTTCTCTATTATTGATACTAGTATTGTCATTGTTACTATTATATATATGTATTACCTTTATTCATTGTTACTACTATTACATTTATTATCATTCTTATTACTATAATTACCATTATATTTATTATTATTACTACTATTATTATTATTACTATTAATATAATTATTATTATTATTATTATTATTATTATTATTATTACCATTATCTTTACCATTATCATTATTATTATCAAATTTTGTGTAGGGATTCGTCCTTATTCCTCAGCTTTATAAAAATATTTTACTTATATAAAAATTTAGCCTTACTCCGTCCTTATTCTACAGTTTTCGATAAAGTATTTTCATTAATTCGAAAAAATTGAGCAGCGTTCCTCCCTTTTTTTCAGTTTTATCCAGTTATCCTATCAATTATTGAGCAGTATTCTACTTTTACTTTGCTATTTTTGATAATTATTTTAATTGATTCGGAAAATTTTAGCAGCGTATCGCCCTTATTTTCCAGTTTTATACTAATATTATACCAACAATTAAACAACATTTTACTTTGACTTTACTATTTTCGGTAAGTATTCTAATTAAATCGGAAAATTTTAGCAGTATTCCGCCCTTATTTTACAGTTTTACGATAAATGTTTTAACTATTTCCAAAAATTTGCGCAGCGTTCTGCCCATATTTTCCGTCTTAATTCAACATAATTGATTCAATTATTATATATTATTTAAAACATTATTTTTCATAATTTTGGTCGTTCGGATTAATCTTTTTCCGATGGCTATTAATTTTAACTGTTGCAACGATTTCGCTATTTTCCCTGCTACCCTTTCCCTCTCTTTGTTCTTATGATCTATTAATGTTCATATTATAGTTAATTAGTGCCCACTGGACTACTCGGTGTTAGTGATTTTGAGCCGATTTTTGTTTAAAATTTTATGTCGATTTTATCGAAATCAAGTGCAAGAAAGTGGAGCCAAAAGACCCGCTCTCAAGCTACTCTCTTTCGCTATTTAGGTTCAATGATTTGACGTTCGAGTTCCTGCGTTACGCAAGCCGGAACCCTCACGGGCACAAGCTATAGGTGGAGGAACCGCACTTACACAGCTTGGTAATTATGTTTTAGTTTAAAAGCTTGCATTTTGTGTGGCTGTGGGCCAAAAAAAGGAAATAAATAAATGTTACCATTCCAATCGGGTAAAAGCTTCGATGCAATAAAGATTATTGGCTTTAAATATTTATTTGGCATGACACATATCACATCAGAAGTTCGTGGCATCGCTTCATCACCATACATTTAATCAATAAACTCATGAACCGTTCATTCATATATCAATAGATTCATAAAAGGCATGCGTATGGCTTCAAAATTGGTACACAATTCATTAATCATTCATCCATCTCGCTTCATATAGCAAAAAATAAAATTGAAAATCAAGCTTTAAATCAATACTGAAAAAATAAGATTAGATCTGTCAAAACATATCAGTATATATACCTATAATTTGACCTTAACCTTGCGTGTTATTTTTATTGCGATTAAACAAATTTGACCTTGAAATTATTTGTGTTATCTAAATTTAATTTTTATTAATTTCTTAATTTAAATTGGTAATTTATTTTTAACATTTTTTAATTAAATTTATTCAACCAAAAATATTTCATTTTCATTCATTTAATTCATTAATTTTTACTTTTATATAAATGGTCATTTTATGGTCAAATTTTCCTTTTTATTATGTTATTTATTATGTAAATTTCGTGCGGTTCTTGATGCATTTTGTATTTATTTTATTTTACTTTTATGTCTTTTGATTTTATATTTATTTATGTTTTCTCATATTTTAAAGTGTTTAGTTGATGTTGTATATTATATTTTAAGTTATCTTGGTGCTGGGTTTTTGTGCTGTATTACTGATGCATTTAAACAATTCTCAAGGCCGTTTGTGTTCTGGCCCAACAGTAGGGTTAGTTAAGGTTAATATATTATAATTAAAAAATTTTCTTTCCTTCCATGACAAATTTTCAAAAAAGTTTTCTATGATTCATGGAATATAAATTTTAATCGTTTAATAAAAAAATTCTTTTTGAGGTTCGAACCCACCTATAAGAGGGAACCCAAAGGGTATGCTTACCGGAAATTTAACTACAACGTTAAGCTACAGTATCGTGTCTTTTATACATTTTCGTCGTCCTACTTCTATTCAGTAAGTAACGGTGGTTTTTATACGTGATATCATGGGCGGTAGAGTCCTGGACAATTACTTGACAAGCCGAGGCTGTCATTCACTGCTGGACCGCCCTCCGATGAACCGTCCGCCGATGAATAGTCCCCCGATTAAACGTCCTAGAACCGTAAAATGATTGGGGGAAACAATGATAAGTGATTAAGATGTGGTTCTGGAGCTTAATAAAAAGGGAATGAAAAAGAAATGTTGAATAACGAGAAAGGAATAAGAGAAAATCAATAAAAACAGACAATTAAATTAAAGGTCATTTATAATTAACAAGTGCAAATTTAAGAAAACAAAAACAAAAGCAAAATTTGCACGTCATCTCGAAAGCTCTTTCAAGATAATGGAAGAAATGTTGTTTCGGAATCCAGGAAAGAGCATCTCTAAAAAATTATTTATCTGAACAGCTGCCAGTGATTATGGAGGCCCAAAAGGAATTAGCGGTAAAATATATCAGAAATTCTATTTGACATCAGTAAGTATTATTGGATGACGGAGTATAAAAAGGAAGTGCAATTGGAATCAAAGAAACAAAAAAAGACAAAAAAGAAATGAGTTTGTCTTTCAATAAATATTAAATAAGAGACAAAAAATAGAACTGCAATTTACACTGTGGAAATGATAAGCAGCAATGACGAGGAACCAACCACATGGAAAAAGGTGAATGATATTTTTCTAATAATTGATTATTCTTTAAATACATAACGGCTTTTCCAATGCATTCTGTGACTGTAGATAAAATTGCTGGATAATTAAAAGAGACTTGAATAATTCAATCTGTAACGGTTGGATCAGCAAATAATTGAACTAATGCATTTTGAAACTGTTTAACAAGTATACAGAGCCATATGAAGTTTATAAAAAGTGAAAGAACATTGTGCAGCATTACGATGAAGGTAGCGAAAGTACAAAGAGAAGCAAATATTGCAAAAAATTTGCAAAGAAGCATTTTAGTCTTTGTAAAACATTCAATAAACCTTTTTTATATAAAAAGTATTTGGAACCATTCGGAATTATGAGGATCATAAAATCGCCTTAAAACATTATACATAAAAACCAATATTAATTAAAAATATACTTAGGGAGCATCCATTAAAGACGTCCGCTAAGGAGAGTGGGTGTCTTCGCAAATGAGACAAATGGGGACACCGGGGAGGAGGGTTCAAGTGCTAAGACACCCCAAACAGCATTTGTCGTTTAAATATTACACAAAATGGATTAATGAGTTTTGTAAAATTTTTCTATTATCTTTTTTTTTATACAATATATGGTAAGTAAGCGGCATGTTTCACGTCCCCTATTTTTTCCATTTGATCATTTTAATTATTTATGAATGTTTTTTCTCTATTTTCAACCAATATTGTGTACTACTACATATGTTGAAATTAAATTAAGCCTATATGCTTATAAATTGTTTAAATTTCTTCTAAAAATAAAGGATATCTATTTTTGGAGGGATGTCCCCCCGGGGTACTCATGAAAAGGGACAAATGGGATCAAAGATTGCCTATTTTTTGGGGAACGTCCTTAACCCTTTCTAAGGTGGTGGCAATATACTGTACACCATTTTAAACTAATAAAAATATCTAAGTGTAACGATGTCGGTAATCATTTTTACTTTTGGTACAACTACTGACATATATTGAGCCACAAGAGAACAAATTTATAGTATTTGAAACCATAGATGTGTTTTCCCGCTATATTTATTGACAGCTGACTGACAAGTGTGTGTGACCTACTACATAAATCTTTTTCCTTTGTCTTAATTAAGCAAGAACGCAAAACACATAGGATATTCAACAGATATATTTATCAAATGAAATTATCAATACATAGTTATCTTTATTAAATTTAATTTTTTACAGACTAAAAAATTAATGAAAATAATTAACGAGTTATCAATATAAATCATCAATATGCACAATTCCATTTAAAGTGCTAACATTATTGGCCATGCTAAATGCTACTATATAGATGCTGCAATGGATAATTTGCCAAATAAACGCAACAACAAAAATTAAATTATTTATGAAATCAAGAAAGAATGCAATATATTTGAGATGAATGCCATTAAAGCTATTAATTTTAATCATTCCTGAAAATTTTTTGAAAGAAGTCGCCCATTAATAAATTTTATAAACGCATGCCCCAATCTAATAATTCCGTTCCGGTAAACAGTTGGTCAAGACAAATCCCCGTTGAATCATCACTGTTATTCTTCAAAATATTCCACCACTGCTTTACCAACTGTTTCCTCTGTTTTCCTGGCGGGAGACTCAAATATGCCATGAAGGCTCGATTGTATCGCTCATCAACATCAATCACATCCCTGAACTTCCATGTTTTCCAACTGAAATTGAACTCGTTCAACAGTTGTACAACAAGATTGGCATCCCCCAATAATGGATTAGGTGGGTCTATGTAGACCAGACTAGGATATTCAATTTGAGGGAAAATGATTATGCCCCTGAAAGAATATTATGATATATTTTATTAAAGCTATGAATATTTGTCATAAACTTCGTGTGATATCAAATTGGCAACAATTTTAAATATTAAAATTAATAAAAGTTCCTTGGTACCAGAAAACCCCGCTTCGGACTATTTGATGCTCTTAAAAAATCAAAATTTTCCGGGGGGAAATGGGTTAGTGCCGACGCTAATTGACGAGACGAGTACGAAAATAATAATATAAAATTAATTTAGGACACCCAGAAAACGTTATTAAGAAAATACAAATTAATTAAAACGACGAAAATAAATAAATTGAATTAGGGAGAAATTCTCCGATTTTGATAAATTTAATTAGCTAAGGAAACTAATTATTCTCTAATATAATTTACTCCGAAGTTTTCTCCCGGAGAACAGCCGAAGCGGCTAAAAGATAAAAGAAAATTATTTCATTAGTTCCCCGGGAGTCCAATCAAAATTCTAAAAAAACAAATTAGTTGTCGAGAGGAGATTCGTATAAAAGAAAGTCTCTAATCGACAACTGGGACAAAAATATTTTCAAATAAAACTAAGCAAGTGGAAGAGTAATAATCTACTGAAAAGTTCAGAGAATCGATAAGAAAGTAGTTAGTGTCGAATCGGTCTATTGTCAATAGAATTTTGAGATCTAGAATATTGTAGATTTAAAAGGCGGCTTTTCGCGGGGATTCCTGCCAATATTGTAAACTAAAAATTGTGAATCGTTGTGAAATTGTTGGTATCAAATAAAAGTTTTCCTGTGTTACCAAACCAAATAAAATATTAACTCAACAAATATGATACAATATTAGAAGCACCAACTCCTTCAACCAATAAAAAACAAGCATTTTTTTAAAATTCTGGTGTCACACATACGGCCAGACAAATTTATTTTTAAAGTAAATCAAAGACCAATAGACACCACTCTATAAAACCAGCGGTACAAAAATATTTCCCCATTTTCTTTATATTTGACGGAGCATGTCATTTTATTGAAAACGATAATGCAAATTTTCAACTGTAGAAAAAACTGTATAAAAATCCGTGCTAAATAAAAAACGTCTAAAATTAAGAAAAAAGAAATGATAATGAAAAGAATTGATTAGAGATAAAAATTTTACTGGAATTGTTATTAATGCAAAAAGAAGATTACTAAAATATATAACGTATTCTCATAATCATGACTTAAAGCACCTTGTAAAATTTGTCTGCAATTCATAATATTTCCTTTCATTATCTTTCGGAAGCAGGCAACAAAAATGTTATAATTTGAATTGAATGGTGTAAAATGCGAAATTATAGAACAAATCAATTATCGAATTTGAAAAGTGAGTTGTATAGAGTTGGTAATGGTGAAGATTATGTTGAGAACGATTATTGTCAGACTTACAAAATCAAAAACCAATGGATTCTAAAATAGACTTGCTAAAGTCCCTAAAGATAGTATCAGAACATTTACCCCCGACATCTTGCCCGGACTCACCCCTCCCCATTATCTTTATACTAAATTTATTTAAGATGGCATTTTGATAATTAATTATAAAAACTCTTATTATTTATGGTATTGCAAATACAATATTCATTGATATTTCACTCAAAATAGCTGGCTTAGTTGTTGTAGTTCTTGACCCAGATTTTGTTGCGGTGTTTCTTTAGTTTCCTCTGCTTTTCGTTAGATACTTGCCCGGATCTTCAAAACTTCGCAATGAACCGAATCAGCAATATGAGTGTGCTCATGCTGGTAACTAACTACTGACAAATCTTCATTTAATTTAACTTTTGCCCTACATTTACTTGTATTTTTCCCTGCACCTCCACGACGCTCACACTCATAACTTATAAATTTGTTTGCTAAGCTTTTTTGCTTAACATAAACAAAACCATTTAGCACAACTTTATTTGTTTCTCGAATACTCGCAACAGTTTCCAACATCATCATATTGGTTTTTCAAAAAAATTATTGGTTTAAATTGTATAAATATTCAAATCAATACAGTCATTTAACGATCTTTGACTTTAAATCTCTATTATAGAATACTAATTTCAAAATTATTGACCTAGTTCTTTCATAAAAGACATTAGATTCGACTAAGGCCTTTGCATTTACTAAAATTCCTTAAGCAAGAGTAATGTATTGAGTTACTTACTATACTTAACTGGTCTCCGAGCTAAGATAAAAACTTTTTAAAAATCTTTAAACTTTTTTGTATAAATTTGTATAAATAAAATTGTATAAATTTAATTTAGTATAAAGATAATGGGAGGTGGGAAATGACTGGGGGAAAGCCCTATTTGATGGGGGAAAGTCCGGGGGAGATGCCCTAGACTCCCTAAAGATTTATCCAATCTGAAATCTAATTCAGTTTTTTCAGCGGGTGGCGCAAAATATGTAATATAAATGCTTTAAGTATAAAGCTTACTGTTCTATAAAAAATACGTGGTGAGACAAATAGAATTAGAAAATTCAATATAATTAATTCCATATAATTAAGTTCAAAATATAAAGTTTGTTAAAATGTAAAACGGCTTGTATACAGTTATTTGACAATTTATTTTTGTTACAATAAAATTTTGCAATGACTTCATTTGCACGTACAAATCCATACAAGAAAGGAAACAACTTCGTAAAAAACATGAAAAAAGCGTCATTCCACGATTGTCTGATTGAACAAATATCATTGAAAACGGAGACCTGTGAGACTGGGTATGAAAAAAGTATGGTAAAAAAGAATGATTAGACAAATGGAGTTTTATGTAGAATAAGGTGTTAGAATATGAATAAAATAACGTATTTTTTGCAATATATTTCGATAGCTCGGCTGTCATCATAAGACACTAAACAGCTTAAATAATAACAATTATACTTATGGATTTCAAAGAATGCACCACTCAAACAAACATTCTACGATAAATTTCGACATTTTTCTGTCATCGTTAGGTAGGATATAAAAACTATATATTATAGATTTAAACCAAAATATACAAATTTTAAAAAATATTTTTTTAATTTTTATTTAAATAAGGCATGCATTGATATTTATAAATATTATAAGTGACAAAATGTTTTATCTTTATAAAAAGTAATTAATCTTTTTAATATTTAATTGGCCATTTATAATTATGATCCTAAAAAATGTTTTTTGATCATTACAAAACATGCGTTTAATACAAGCGGAATATATTGATCGCAACAAATAAAGGTTAGGATTTATTCTTGGATAAGTGTTTATTAATAACACTATAAAACTATTTATTATATATATTTTTTATTACTTTATATTAATTTAACTCCAAATTATTAAAAAAATAGAAGTGGTAGCATTTGCTACCAGGTGAAATTTACCTTAAATTTTTACTAGGGTAGTTGATCACCTTAAATATAAAAAATCACTTTTAATATAAAAAAATTTCATTTTTTAATCTAAGAGATCGACTATCTATCTTGTGATTCTCAAGCTTTTTTTTAACCATCGCCCCCTTAAGACACAATTAGATTTGCCACCGCCCCATAAAACTATATACAAAATATACAAAATGTATGACATGTAAATAAATTTTAATGGTAAAGAACAATTGCTACCTGATTGCTCCAATAGCGTTATTTAACAGAAACTTACAACTTGATTGCGGATGGCGTGCGGGCTATACTACGAAATCTATGTTAAGTATTTCAAGTTTTTATACCATCATACATGTTAGAAATATAAACTAATTATTCGTAATTGTGTAGTAGGTAGACTTTAATTTTAGTAAAATTTAAAATATAAAGTAAATGAAATTGCAAATCTGCCATCGCCCTCTTAACCCACGTCAACACCCGCCATTTTTTCTGGGCCCTTTAACGCCCCCTCTAGGTCTCAAACGCCCACTTTGAGAAAGACTGATCTATATTATAAAAGTGAAAGTTTGTCTGTTTGTTTGTCTGTTCGATCAGCAATTTACCATTATAACGTATATACTAAATATTAATACTATATATTAATTTTTAAAACCTTAAAATATACCATATATAGCATATAATGATTAGTAATGATAATCGATAAATAAATTTAGTAAAATAAAATAATATATAATTCCATATATTAAATTACTATATTAAACATAGTAAGGATAATTGAAATATAAATTTCAATAAACTAAATATTTTCCAGCCACATGTTACAATACCATATAATACATATTTGCATAATAGATAAAAATCAAATCACTAATTTAAATTATATATATATAAGTAATAATTTCATAAGATCAATAAAACATAATGTCTGAGAACTGAAAAAGAAAGTTACTAAAATAAGATATGTCAGAAGAAAGAAGACAACAATTACGAGAAGTTGATAGAATTTGTAAATCAAATATAAAAAAAAATATCCCTTGACTATAGTGTAAAGCAAGGGGTGTTTTTTAAAAAATAAATATAAATAAAAACCACTACATTTAAAAAAACAATTAAATTTTAAAAAATTATTTTAATTTTTTTTGGTGAACCCATAAAAAAAAATTTCCAACTTAAATATTAAAAAAATTTTTAAGACAATGATTAAATGGTTTTATCATTGTTTTATCATCTCCTACCAACATTTTACTTATTAAATTACATTTTCTAATTCCCTCGTCTTGCTTAGTATATTTAAACAGCTGAGGCGTGATAATTATTAATATCATCTCTGATTACTTTAATCTGCATTAATATAATACGATATAAAATAATACAGATTTTAATATACAAATTTAATAAAAATAGGTATTTCAACTAACTGATCACACTTATAACATTTAAACTATATCATTGTTAAAAAGTAGTTTTGTAACCCTTTACAATTATTAAAGCCTAACTCAGTGATTCTTAATCTTTTGGTAATGAAGGAACACTTTGTTCTCTCAAAGTTTTTGGCGGAACACCTATGATAGGAAATAATTTGAAATATGTGTTGTAAATAATTTAACACTAGTTCTAAATACATATTTCTAAATGTTTTATTTATTTTTGTATTTTACGCGTGATAAAGAAATTAAGCAATTTACTATTAAATTATTACTCTAAATAATATCTCATAAATCTCAATATTGTTTTACAATTGATGAATAAAATAACATTATAAATTAATGAAATTAATCATTATAAAAAATAAAACTGAAACAGTTACTGATTTACCTGAAAGCAAACCATCCACCATATTTATCATGAAAACTGCATCCAAAAATCTTTTGATGCTTTGGCCAAGGATCTAAATCTGTTGGTATGTCTAATCTCTGATAATAACGCACTTGACCAGATACGTGACCAGCTGTGCGTACAACAACGTTTGGTTGACGCGTAACATTGTTAGTCTCATTATCTCGAATAATTAATGTTTCAAGCAAAATATTATTATTTTCAAAACAATCTTCCAATATTTTATTGTTAATTTGATGCAAAACACTATTTACAGATTCATCAAGTAAATCATCTTTTACATCTAAATCTGAAATGTCTGATTTTTTAATAAACTCCAAAAAAGTTTTCGGGAACATATTTGGTGTATTAAGAATATTTATTGCCAGAGTATTGTACGAATATTTTAATTGAAAATTTTCACTCAATTTGTCATTATACCACCCAATTAAGAATGGTTTGGTTTCAAATCCTAATGGCTGCAAAGATTTCTCGTATTTTGAAATCACCTCCAAAATAATGTTATTATTCATGTCATATATTGTAAATTAGTTGACAAATAATTGAAAATTCAATTTGCAATATTGATCTTTAAACAAAAGATAATTTCAAATTTATGTGCAATTACTATTGAAAATTAAATTCATGTTTTAAAACAATTAGCCTTCAATTTATAAATCCTCTTTCAAAAATACTTTCTAGCGTAAATAATTCTTTTAGTAATGAAAATATAAACAAATATCATATATTAAAATAAAATATTCCTTAAGATTCAGTAAATTACTGGTAATTTGGAACATTTATATGCATGCATGAACTGTTAAATCATTAAACTTTTATTAGTATATACTAATTTATTTGTGTTAAATTAAATTTCAAAAATTAGAAATAGACTACTTAGCTTTCTTACTAACTGTCAGCTTAATATAATTTAAAACGTTCAAACTGTTGGGCACTTGATAGGTAAAAGATGTAAGATTTTCGCGGACACTTTCAAGAGATTCCCACCAGATGCGTGCACAAGAGGCATAACCATTGGATACCTGTCAAAAATGACGTCGGAAATGTATTCCGATGGGCGGTTTCTAGTAAAAGGTTAACCATATTGCCATGACTGCTAATACTCTAGAAAACTTTTGGGTTCACGAGCTGCCATATAAGGTAATCACGCTCACTTAATTTACGGGTCCCTATGTTGCTAATTTAATTGATATAACATCGATCATTTAATCACTTTATTTTATTTTAAAGGTACTATTTATCGAATAATTTAAGTTATTGCAAAACGAACATCGATTCAAAACCCAGAACATTTATTAATTATGTCACAAGATATAAATGTGGGTCCCCTTTATTTAGTTTAACTAAACACCCGTTTTAAATTTTTGGAATTCACGACCCTCCCATTAGGATAAAACTCGCGATGGAAAGTATTATAAATTAAAACACAATTAAAATTAAATTTTGTTTTAATGTTGAGTGAGAAGGGTATTTTTCTTCTCCTTTTTTGATTTTTAAGACACCATTACTCGGGTGAGAGCAAGAAGTTTTATCTTATCAGGTGTTGATTATTGATTTAATATTTCGTTTTTCCGATTCTGAAGATTTATCCTCTAATTCTGTTCAATTACTATTCAATAGCATAATCGACAGGTTGGTAAATTTTATTTAATTATATGTAATTATTAGATAATTTATTAGGCTCCTCGTGGCTACTCTATCACTCTTCGTTCTTAATAGAATCAATTTCGCAATTTAACGAGAATCAGCTTTATATTTCGTCAATTCGTATTTTCCCCAATCAAAAATTCAAAACTTCAAAAGTAAATTACGTTGGAATTTCTCTCAACCTATTCCCCTCGCCTTGGATGCTTATTCTTGCCCTTCCGGATTTTCTGATCTCGATATTCAAGTCTCATCCAGCACTTTCAATGAATGATTGTTGTTAGTCGTGGATTTTATTCAATTATTACAAAATTTAGACTTAATAAATTTTTCGTTTGGATTTTTTTTCATTCTATTTATCTACACTAATTGAATAAGTATAAAAACACAAATTTTACTGTAAAATAATTAGATATCTTTTTATCCTGTCGCCGATCCTACTTAAAACTCTTTTCCTCAATGATGGAAAGCACAAAACATATAAATAAAATTAATCAAGGTTAATCATAATGATGTTGGGCCAGTACAAGATTTTGTTTAAATGGATTGGAAACAGCACGCAAACATAACATGCAAAATTTAAAATCGGACCCATAAACATCAAGTAACCACCTAAAAATGCGAGAAAACATATAGTTAAAAATGTAAAATAGAAAACATAAAATTAAATTCAAATATTAACAAATGCATCAAGATATGCACGAATTGACATAGATAGAGCACAATAACAAAAGATTTGACCAAAAAGTGACAATTTACGAAAAATTAAAAGAGTTCATGAATAAATGGAACAAAATAAAATAATTTTAGTCAGAAATGATTAAAATTATTAGTTAATGGTTAAATTGTCAAATAAATCGAGAAAATAATAAAAATTAGAAATAAATTAGACACATAATATCAAGGTCAAATTTTGTTTTAACGCATAAAAATTAACACGCAAGGTTAGGGTCACAGAACAGGTATATATACCAATCCATTTCAACAGAATTTTAACCAAATCTGTATGCTTTTCACTCAGTGAATAACTACTCTTCAAGAGAACTTTTACCAGTGATAGAAACAACTTTCGGCAACTATTTCCACATCACAAACACCAGTATCTTACAGGTAAGCTCTACTGCCTTGTGTATGTGGGAATACTTTGTTGTACGATTTTGAATGATTGAAATGAGACGATGGTCAACTATGATATAATTGTAATGAATCAATATATATATATATATATATTCGAAAGATAAAGTTGTTTAATGCGTCGAAATTTTTCTGGCCCACAGCCACACAACATACAAGACATTAAAATCAAACACAACTAGTCACACTGTGTAAGTGCGGTTTCTCCGCCTACAGTGTGTGCCCGTGAGAGTTCTGTCATGCGTAACGACGGTCTCGAACGTGAATATTCTATTCCTTATAGCGGCGATTGGAAGATCGAGAACTAGTCTTTTGGCTGGCTCTCTTTCACCCATCTCCCGAAAAATTGACCTAAATTTCCGAAATACAAATCGGCTAAAATGATAACACCGAGTAGTCCAGTGGACACTCGTAAAATCTAATGTAAACACAAGAACCTTAGGACTAAATTAAGGCTCGGGAAGTGGTGCAATGTAAATAAATTGATTTTCAGAAATTGATTAAAATGTCATTAAAATGATTAAATAAAATAAATTCATGGTCAAACTATCTATGCAACGTAAAGGAATTAATTTTCATAAAATGAGTAAAATGATATAAAAAGGATTAAGTAAAATCATGATCAAATTATCTATGTATTGTACAGAAATCAAATGGCCAAAATATTATTAATTGATCGAAAGTATTTCAATTCATAAATTAAATATCAATGTAAGGTAAAGACATTGAATTTCAAAATGGTTAATGATTAAATTGTCCTTTAATCAATTCAAATTAGTGAAATTCGTGAGTAAGAAACCAAGAGATCAGGTAAAAAAAATAAATCTCATTAAACGATGGACAACCAAATCGTCGATAATTGAGCAGACAAAACTAAATCCAAGATTAGAATAGCGATGTGATAGATCAATTAACTTTCATAAAGGATTAATAATTAAAGTATTGGCAATTTATAAAGAGATAACAAAACTAACAAATGGACCTGATTTTATAACCAGTGAAGGAAAAAGATACGGTCAATTGATTAAAGGATAAATTAATGATTAAATTAGTTAAATGATACAACTAGACAATCGATAATAGATAAAAGGTAACTAAAAATAATAATAATAAACTGAACCTGACGTAACTGTACTAAATAAATAGGATTAATTCATGACAATGTAGTAAAGTAATAATAACAAACATCGCAAATGCGATCTAAGGTTGTACCATAAAAGAACTTAGTTGTTATAAAGTAGTTAATAATAAATCGAACACCACAATAAGAATGATAATTCAATTGAGATAAATTAAAAACAATCCACAGTATAACGCAGTTCGCGATTCATAGTAATATGATTAGTTGTCACAAATAAGCTAGCCAAATATCCTAAACCAACGAATGTAAATCGAACACTATGCCCTGATAATAAATAATAAAGTACCTTACAAAATGATAAAAGTGTTGGGCTTAGAGCCATCATTTAAACAAAAAAATAAAATAAAAATCAAAGACAGAGAGTGAGAATAGTGGAACGAATCACTGTACATAAACATGCACCGCACAAAGATACTAAAAATCAATAAAAAACATTAATCGAAACAAATTAAAAATATAACAAAAATTAAATAAAACAAATAATTAATTAAAATTCAGAAAATGCCTACAGAGGCAAAAAAAACATACAAAGAAATAAAATAAACTGCCAAAACCTTGCAAAATAAGGTTTAGAAAAAACATAGGCAGAAGTGGCGGCCAGAAAACAAATAAAAAGGGCTAAAAATAATATTACAAGAAAATAATGATAAAAATAAAATTCAAATATAATATAAATTATATATCAAAAAATAAAGAAAAATATACAAAAAATAATAAAAATAATTTTAAAGTAATAAAATAATTAAAAAGCCCTAAAAATGGCGGAAAATCGCCTATTGGTCGCACACACGCATGAAATTAGTATATATACAGTGATGAATTTCATTATTTTTAACAACAACTACTACAACTCAAAAAAGTTTGAACTAAAACTTAAACTTAACGACTTATATTTTCAACTATCAATTTCTCAATTCTACGAATCATAGCGATTTAAAATAGAACGTAAGGATTTTTTTTTATTTTTTACGTTTTTTCCATTTACTATGTTAATGTAAATTTTTTGTCTAATTAAAACTTTATGCTGAGTAATGTTTCATTACATTATTTGATAATATCATATCTACATCTATATGTTCGAACCCTATAACTTATATATAATTAGTGTATGGCAATAGATGGTTCATGGGATCGACCGTGTGCCGGCTAGTGGGTGAAAACCCTTAGTTGATCTCGTGGGTCATGCCTCGTGAACCCCTCGGCAGTTCGCAGTCGGTTCCGGCTTTGTGCTCGGGACCGCTACGCAGGGCGCCGTTGTATACTCGAGGCGGCTGCTGAAAATATGGCCGGAGCGAGTCGTTTAAACTCACGGGAAGAGCGGACGACTTTAGTTAGGGGGGAATTAGGTCAGATCGCACATCGATCAACGAAATTTTCAATTATTTCGAACGAAAATTTAGAAATAGAAATCGGGCAGCAGGGATAAGACGTAAGTCGAATGTAACAAAAGATTTAGGTGAAAATTTCTTTTAAATATATAAATAAAAACGATAACAATATGATTTATTTAAATTTTAAAAATAACGCAAGTTGAATAATAGAAAGGATTATTATTTTTCAATAAATGTTCCACAGGAGAGTAGCACTTTGATCTTCACCGACCACCGAGACTGTAATGAGAGAGCCTTCGAATAACGCGTTATCTTCAAACACCCAGTATTACTGCATAAACGAGACGTCCACCATGAACATTGATTGAAGATTTACGACAGGTGATGTAGAATCCATATAGTTAGGAGGGCGAGACAACGCGAACAAAAAGAATAGAATCCCACAATCCGAAGCACATCTAGTAGCCATGAACCAAATGTTTTATAGAAAATCCATAAGTCTTCACGGTCTAGTAGAGATCACATTACTAGAAACCACCAATACGCGCACAAGCAGGTTCAGTGATAAATGCACAAATGTTATATTGTAGGCAAATTGCTAAAATCGATAATTAGACAACTTTGAATTATACGTACGTTTTGTTAGAATAGGACTCTTGGAATTAATAATTTTCATTACCGGGAACCACCGAGAGGAAAGCGTAAGTTTTTACATGCTATTGATAACTAATTTTCCATAAAATATGGTTCAATTTTAATAATAATCATAAAAGCCACTTTACCATTAACGACTAGAAAACTCCACCCATCTGAAGTAACTGAACAAAAGATCGTAAATAACTATTCCCCTTTGTTTGGTAAATCCAAGTATAGACGTGATTTGAATTTAATGATTTAAAACTCGCAAAGACTCAAGGTCACCCGATTGGTAAACCAAACTCTAACTACTTCAACAAAAACTTTGAATTAATTAGCATAAATCATTAGTAATCCCGTAACGATTGGGATAAATATGACCGCACTGCATTTTATCCGAAGGGATTACCCCGCTAGTTAGCCGTAATTGTTCATGACGTCAACCTGTTCAAATAAACTGTCACTCGGATAACATTTCTAAACTCATCGGGCGAAATTCAAGGCTCATAACGACGAATTCCCTATATCTAGTATCGAAAGTCATAATGTTAAATAAAATTGTCAATAGGAATTTTTAATAATAATGATGATCATGATAATAATTCGACTAATGAGAGAAAAATTAATAATAATAGTGGAATTTTTAATGCTAAGCACAGTAGTAGTAATAATAATAATGATAACTGTAATTCTAATAACTACCACGATTACAATATTACCCCTAAAGAAAGTAACATCTATGTTAACGGTTCGAATACGAACGATAATCAAACAGGCAAGCTTCCTCGTCGTATAGCTAATTCTTACCGTCCGTCTATGAATCTAGACACGGACACCGACCGATTGAGTTAGAGACTCCTGTCACAGATGGAACAAATTTTTGGGGTTTTGATTAAACTAATTGATGGACGATCCCTGACCGTAGTATGAGGAAAACAAAACCCAAATTGCCGACACAGACGATAGTAATAAAGATACCCCCAGTGTGGAACTAATCCAAACCGAGAGCCCGCAAACGTCACATCATTTTTCTGAGACGTATATAACACTACCAGACCCTTCTTGACCTGCCGCCGGTATACTCCACTACTCGATATAACTCAAATGCTGGTTAAATTTTTTGTTTTTGTTCATTTTCCTCCTCTTTTCTTCTAGCATGAAGAACAATGACGAATCTACCAATTCATCGAGAATTCCTCGTTTGCCCCCTTCAATCGTGGCAATACGGCACAAATATGAAGATCTAAAGATTCAACACCGCGATCTTCAGGCCAAATATGAAAGAGTAAAAGGAACCTGGGCTCCACCAGAAACCGTCAGAGAGCTCAGGCAAAAAATCTCCCGACTCACCCAGGCGCGTGACGAATTAATCGTCGAGTCACGCGGCCAGCGTCTGCTGATTCGCGAGCAATCGGTGGCGCTTCGGTGAGCATTTTTGGACATGGAGCTCCGAGCTCATGTCCCCGGAAACATCCGAGCCGGGCAACTCGGCATCATCCCAATCCACCATCTTCCTAATGTTGAGGATTCCCCCGTCCTAACAACCAGCGTCATTACAGCCATTACCAACCCTTCACCGGTCCTACCTTCTATGCCAGTGGAAACACCGGCGGATCCCGTCACTCCTTCGGCACGTCACCGGCCTAACCGGAACAAGCGACGTCGGGACCGACGCAGTCGAGAAGAAGCGCGGCTCCAGGCGGCAAGATCGACAGCGGAGGTGTATCAAAGCGACGACTTACCACCTCTGTACCAAGAGTTTGAGGCCACGGGGCTCGACCCGGATATCTGCTATGCCCCGCGGGTCATGTTCTCTTCACCCCCGGAATCGATCCACATAAACTTAGTGGATGAGGAAAATGAGCCGCCTCAGGTGGTGCGGGCCCTGAATCTTCTAGACTTGGGAATTGACGAAATCGCCATTCTTACCGGCGAAGTTCCCAATGTCGGCCCCCGAGGAGAAATCGAAGGGCCATCTTCGCAAAGGAACGAGGATTTTCGAAGAGATCCCCCGCCCTATCGCCCACCAAAGAGAAGATGTCTCCCAACAGATATGGATGCCGAGGAAAACTAGAGCATCCATTCTGATAACAATATGTCTTCGTTTTGTTCATCCTGCTGCGTGATTAAATGTTTTGTCATAATCAATATAGTTTGTTTTAATCATGTCTCCCGATATTTTGTTTTATCCAATTTTTTTTTCGTTATTTATTGTCTTGTTTGTAGTTGTTATTGTCAAATAATTTTTGTTTCATCACTCGAAAAATGGAGTACAGGCGGCGATGGAGATTACAGGCGCCTACAAATATATACGAGAATAATCTTTTTCCATGGTTTCCTCGACGAAATTAGGTGGAAATGGGGAATTTAAAATGGGTTTATGAGTAGGAGCGTAAGTCCTTCCAACGGCAGTTAATAATCCGGGAAAGACGAAGGTCTTTCGAGGAGTAGTGCTAGTAATGGCGCTCACCTGCTCGAATGGCATTCGGCTACTGTACACAGTTCCAACGTGACTCCGGTCACGGGTGTACAATAGTGATCAAAATCATGTGGAGTACGGAGTGGTTACCCCTAGTGGTGGAAAATGAAGGTATATGATTGGGATGACTCAATAGTCTCGTTTTCAAAATTCCCCTACGTCCAACAAAAGTGACAAATAAAAATCCCGATTAATTTAGCGAAAATAATTAAATATTGCAAGCGACAACAAGTATATTAGTTTGCATCAAAATCCAAATGTCGAAAGTCATCACCTCACCAGCAGATTCTTCGTAAAAATATGGATATCGAGTCATCCTGCATAATGGTTTTCCTCGTGACAAGCATGCATAGTCAAATATCCCCGTCAGGAATATCCTTCGAAACAACCGGAACCCGAAGCAGATAGAGTTGGTTCTGAATCACCTGATCGTAAATGAGGAAAATTAATCCAGCGGCGAGGCAGTAGAGGAGTCTATTCTAGGAGTTGAATATAACATTGGTGAATTAATCCACATTGAAATCAACGAAGAACAAATCTGATTAACAATGAAGATATCTGTAAACAAACCGTGGACAGATCATCCATCAAATCATTGACAAGGTAAACAGAACATGAATAATGATTCACGAACATCGACCCAATATCAGACGTCAAATGTTAAATAAATAACAGCAAAAATCAAATTGCTTACTCACCAATGAATTAATACATGATCGTAGTTAAATGCGAAATCATCGACGTCGGTGACCGCTTCAAAGGAGCTGAACCGAATTAATTAAACATCGACAATTAATTGTAAATAAATAATAACGATCTTTCTGAATTTTCTGACTTAGCCACGTCACCATAAGTCTAAGCTCTTATCTATAAAAGTACTAACAAAATCTTAAGTGTCATACTAAATCTTCACAATGAACTCTCGATCAATGAACGCCGAACGTAGTCGCAAATGAACAAGTAATTCTATACAGGGACGCACCTCAAATAATGACACCCTCATGTCGAGTGAGGAAGGACAGCGAGGTAATTTTCGTGATTTCGTTAATTAACACTAAAATCAACCGATATCGAAACGCGTAATTAACATAAATTATTTTTATCACACGTACTACCCTTGCCTCATGAATAGTTTTTATAGTTATAATTTTATGATTAAACTATTTGCTCATTCAGATCGCAGAGACCCTTACGGAGGATGAAGGGATGACTCCCGGATAGCACTCCAAATCTCGAACGCTTCTGCCGCTCGGTATCGCCAGGCGTTATGGGACAACGGATATGCCTTATCCACTTATGGAGAACCAAGCTGGCCTCGACGATCCGAAGACCGAGGAAACGAAGTAGAGTTACCAAGTATCGCCATCAAGCGCGAACCCGGCAGAAACCCCACGAGAGAAGTCCGTCAACGAGTCGAATATACGGCCATGAAAATGGAAGAAATGGAACGCAAATACCATCGGAAAGCCGTTCTAGCCAGACAACGATTGGCCCAGATCAACCGGGAAATAGCAATTGGAGTCATCTCAAGTACAGACAGTTTCCCTCCGACGTACGGAGTTTCCTTCGAGTTGGATGACCCAAGGCTGTTGCAAATGACAGCCCCAACCAAGTTGGTCATACCAAAGGAGCTAATACAACCAGACCTTCGCAATCGGCTCGGATCCCGACAAACTGGAGATCACACTTATGCCAGTCACCATTCTCAATAGACCTTTGCAAATAAGAACTGAAAAGACATTCATACCCATGAATCTAAGTGAACGTAACAATTGATTGTGATTAATTTGTATTTCTTAATAAATGTTGATGTTTTATCAGTTATTTAATTTTTGTTCTCATTGATACAACAATTACACTAGTATAAAAGGTTAATATGAGTTTTAACTATTTTCTGTAAATTATAAATCCATAAAAAGTGAAAAACGTGAAAAGTGAGACGCGAATTCTGTCTAAACCTTAATAAATTAGATTACCAGTACAGACTACCCAAGATTTTTAGAAATAGCTAGTTAACACATCATTTCGACCATAATGATAAATAAAGAAAATGCCGATAGAATTTAATTAATATTGATGATGGTAATTGTTTAAATATTCTAATTTAGAAATGTAAGTAACAAGAATACTCCACCGGGAACTGAAGGAGCTCAGACGAGAAAATGCACATTTACACCGTCAACTCCTCCAACAAAGCCAGGAGATTCAAAGATTAAAAGCCACTTGGGAGGAGCCGACAAAAATGAAAGAGATATACCAGCGCCTTACTGCAGCACAACAGAGCTGGAAAGATGAAAGAGTACTAAATCAAGCGCAACGGACACAGATCAAAGGATTGGAGGTCGCCCTGTCGGCGTGCCAGGAGGGTAGCGCAGTAACTTACCCTCTGGTATTCGCACCGGCACAATTGGCCTATCGCGACCAAGAAAAACCACAATCAGCCAACAAGAAAGCTCGTCCACATGCCAGACCTGGTCGAACCGAACGATTACGTCGTCGTGCCCAAGGAGTGCCTAAATGAACCAGCAAATTCGTGTATTTTAAATTAAATCCATTTAGTTGATAATAAATAAAATCGTTTTAGTTATTGTGTTGTTATGCACAAGCGAATATAATATAGGAATATAATAATGAAAAAGTAATAAAGGGACCTGAAAGAGAAGACTGACATAGGTCTTCTAACGGCCGTCCGCTGAACCCGACATAGGACTAACCCTTAGCAATTCTGATATTGGAACTCACCTTTGGAGGTCCTGTGACCAGTGGTTACAGTTCCAACGTTGCCTAGCAACGGGTAACCATTGGCGGGCGTAAAAACATTTTGTATGTATGGGATGAAGGTATAAATAAATATGAGTCAAAATTTAAATAAAACTTCTCAAAATTGAAAATAGTATTGTCACTTTCGATATTCATTACACAACAGTTTCTGGTGACTATATGCCCTAAAATTTGAAATAACCCAATACGATCATCGTGAGCCTGAATAGGATGTTTATCAAAAAAAATTTAAAAAATAAAAAAACAAATAATATTTTTAAATTTAATTTTCAATTTATCATTGATTTTTATCATTCAATATGAGTAAACTTGACAGTATAATAGTTTCATTGATTGACTACTAAGATTTGGATTTCTGTTCTTTCTAAGTCTTCATATTTCTTATCAACTCTCAAATTTCTTTTGCATTATTATTCTGTAAAATCTTTTCACTTCATTCTTGCTCACTAGTGGTGGGTTACAGGGTTTCAAATCTTGCTCATCTTCCTGGCGACCCTAGTAACGCCATACAAAATGATACTAACCCACTTGGCACCCGTTGCTAAGCAACGTTGGAAATGTGTTCAAGTGGTGGATTGTCCGCAAAAATTGAATACCATTGGCTAGTACTGTAATTGCTCGGACAAACCTCGGGTTCACGAGCTGTCGATAGAAGACCTATGCTCGCTTTGCTCTGTCCCTCATAAATAATTGTTCATGGTTAGTGCTTAATTGCCTGTGGAAAACTGAGACGTAATAGGGTTACTTATGACCGTATTGGTATGTAGTTTCAAAAGAAGACGACTCAACTAAGGCTAAACTACTCTATTAAATCAAATCACATGATAAATATCTACGGTTTGGCATTTTGGAGTTGGGTTGCTCGACGTCGGGCACGCTCCTTACGTCCCGGTCGACGATTGTTGGTGGCGATGGGTTGCTCTGCTGTCTTACCTGCTGGTTGCGGCATTTGAGTTGGGGCGAAGATGAGCGGGTAGGTGACCGCTTCACCTTCTCGGCATACAGCTAGCGCGACTTCTAGCCCCCTGACCTGCGTTCGCAAACTCCGATTGAGCTGGCGTTCTTCGGCCCAGCCTTTTTGAGCTGCGGTAAGTCGTTGGTATAGGATTTTGGTTCGTTTGGGATCTAAGCACGTCGCTTTGATCTGCTGCATTTCACGGGTTAGTTGTAGGACTTGACTAAGTAATTCGGCATTCGCCTGTCTCGCGTGATCTAACTCCGTCTGCAAGATCCGTAGAGAAGCCATTACTGAAATTAAAGGGATTTTTACTCGTCAATTTATAGTCAGCCTAAATATTTTAAAAAATCTTTCAAACAACTCAACATTCATTTTCAGCTATATACGAAAAGAAATTCACACGGTTCTAATTTTTATTGCTATTTAATCACTATGATGTCTCGTTCGTCAGTTTATTCATCCGGGCAGAATCTTTCTAGGCTTCTTTTTAGAGCCTCTACTGTGTATGGACGCCTAGTGTCCCGAACCGGACGAGGTGGATGGGCGACGGCGATCCGCCCAGCAAGGATGTCATCCAGCACATTTGCAAGGTACATCCTTGCCTTGACTACTTGTAAGTCCACCTGCTCCTGCACCCGCTCCCAATGGGTGAGGAGGTCCTGCGCATTTGCAAAGATTTCAGCGGCTGGGTATTCTTGTCTCACTGGTTCGAGAGGGTCGCTACTCGGATCCCGTGCTTTTCGAGGGATAGAATAAGGCCACTGTGACCGGGGTCTTTCTATTGCGTCGGTGGTTCGTAATCTCATTTCCGAGCGTTTTTTCTGAGTAGTAATCTGATTGTTGGACATACTCTGTAACGATTGAAATTTAAATCATGAAAATTAATAGTGTAGGGAATAGGGTCTCGGCTAATTTAGTTAGAGAGAGTTTAGGTGGGCCCCAGATTTGGTATAATTAGCGTCTAACGTTGGGGTATTTCTAGACTCGATTCGTCTACAATGAATAAACTCACCTATAAAACAGTTTAGTGCAAAGACGGGTCAAATGTTTTGTGAAATTCATGAGATTGTCATTTTAGTAATGGCTGTCAAGTAAGAGAAAAAAAAAACATTAATTTTACAGCTTGAAATTTGTATACTGTTATCAATCATAATTTATTTCTAATTCAAGTTTAAGAATCTTTGTAAATTTTTTAGATTTATTTCAATGTTAAATTTTTTCTAACCAAATTAATTTTTAAAGCTTGAAATTTGTATACTATTTTCAATTATAATTTATTTCTAATTCAAGTTTTAAGAATCTTTGTAAAATTTTTTAGATTTATTTCAATGTTAAATTTTTTCTAACCAAGTTGACAAAATCGGCTTAATTTTAAAATAAATCTCACGAAGGTCAAAGCAGATTGGTGTTTAAATTGATCACTCCTATGGTGATTCCAATTATTGGTTGTTGTGTTCATGCTATGTTTATATTAAGGCCTGCAGGTGCTCATTAGAAAGATATTTGTTGGTATTTATGTTAATTACTTCGACTGTCGCGCCTACTCAGCTAATCCGATCGTCTCGGAATTTCTACTTATCACATTTCAAAATTAGTATGATTATGAACATAATTGTCATTTGTTCTTGTCGCAATATTGGGGCTACCTCTGCCTTGGATTTTATCAACATTCCTCGACTGGACCTTTTCTAATATCATTGAACTTTGGAAAGCGATGGTGTTGTGAATAAACGATTTTTCGTGGTGAACATGGATTTTTGTTATTTTCAAATTTGGATCTTATGCTACGTCGGATTAACTTTGATTTTATGGAAAATCCCTGTCTAATTTCGCAATCAATTTGTCTAGAACATGATTCGGATTTATTGGTCAATTTCAAATCTTTGCGCAACTACAACATAATCCTAACTTGTCGAACACTATCTAAATAATGTTCCAATTTTATTGTTAATTCGAATTGATTGTTTTCATTTATTCCACTATACTATTGGATTTTAATTATTGATCGTAGCTTTTATTTATCTCACCGGCATGATCTTGATTTGGGGTTAATCCTATAACCTAGTAGGTACGATTTTTATTTCCTATAATTGTTAATCGTAGCAGAGTTAACAAATAAAATTTGATTTTCGTCTCAGTTATCTACTTTCCTTACTTTATCAACAAGATTTTATTTTCATTAATCGAAAATTTTATTTAATTTTTTCTTACAAACAAGATTTTATTCTTTATTAAACTTTGCCAATTTTTTGTTACAATCAAGATTTTCTTTTATATCATATTAAATCGCTTTACCGTTGAGATTCTATTTCATGTTAACCATAATTTTATTAAATTCATTTTATTTCTTATTAATCATAATTTCATTAAATTCATTTTTCATAATTTCATTTTATTTCATACTAATCATAGCTTTATTTGATTTCTTTCATTTCCTATTGATCAGAACTCTATTGAATTCGTTTTATATCTTTATTAAATTTCTTTCATTTCCTTTCAATCATAACCTTATTCGTTTTATTTCATATGAATCATAACTTTATTGAATTCATTTTATCAATCATGACTTCATTAAATTCATTTTACTTCATCTTAATCATAACTTTATTCGTTTTATTTCATCCTAACTTTGTTAAATTTACTTTACTTCTATTAACCATATCTTTATAAAACTCATTTTATGGCATTGACACGGAAGTGGTTATATCAGCAATTTCAATTTACGTTACCCCCGTACCCTTTTCCTTTAATTGATCTTAAGGCATAGTATGTTTATATTATAGTTATTGAGTGCCCACTGGACTACTCGGTGTGGTGATTTTAAGCCGTTTGTATGACAATTTTAGGTCGATTTTACAGAATTGAGAAACGAGGAAGCAGCCAGAGACTTCTTCCTTATTCCTCGCTTCAGCTATAGGGATAAATATTTACGATCCGACCGCTGCGTTGCGCACGCTGAGTCTTCACGGGTGCATATCATTGGCGATCTTCCACGCACTTACATGCATTTGCACTGTGTTGATTTTACTAACTTGCGTGATGTGTCGGCTGTGGGCCGGAAAAATTTCGACAGTTAAGATGTTAATTTTATAAATTTATGAAAACATATAAATACATATTAATAAAATTTATTAATCATGAAACAAATAAAGTTACCCATTAACCATTCCAAAAATCATCAAACATAAAATAAGGCATAAAATAGCATAACAGCATAAATACCTCTCCTCCCACATCAACGCCGAGCAGAGCTCCATTGAGATGCAAGGTCGTGATGTGGAAAGAGGGTTCCAATATAAATGATTCTCACAATTTAACAGAAATTGGTTAGTTTTCAAAAATGGTTTTTAAGAAAAATTTCACAATTTTCGAAAAATGGTTGTTAAATGTGAAAATGGATCAGTATTTATACCTAATTGTGTGACGTGTAAAATTTGATGCAGTAAAACAAAATTCGACCTTGTTCTTTTCTAGCAAATTCTATTTTTTAATTTTTATATTTCTTGATTTATTTTTATAATTTTTTATTTAAAGTTTTTTATTGAATTATTGCTAATTCAATTTTTCAATTTAAATTCCACTTTAATGAACTTTAATTGATTTTCCTAATTTCGTCGAATTTGTCGTGTTTTCTTGTTGTATTTGTGTAGGTATCGTGCAGATCTTGGTGCATTTTGTTATTATTTTATTTTATTTTTATGTTTAATATTTTATTTTTAATTCTTTTATTTCTCAGATTTTATAGGGTTTATTTGGTGTTTTTCAGGTTTATTTTAAATTGCGTGTTGTGTCTGCGTGTGTGTTTCTGATCCATTTAAACATTTTCCAAGGCCGTTTACGTTCTGGCCCAACACTAGTCTTTTTATTCTTCTTTCTTTTCATGTACAATATTTACTCCTTCCTCGTGGTCATTCGCTCTCTACTGAGGATTTGATGTTGAGGTTCTGGGAGAGGAGTTCTGACCCGCAAACTACCATTCACTACGGGTACCTCCCTCACCAAAGTACTTGTTCTAGAATAGTTGGTTGATTTTCATTTTATAACTTGTATGCATGTGATTATATAATTAGTAATTTAAAGATAATATAATAATGGTAAATAACAATAATAATAATAGTAAATAAAATAGACTTTTTAATTTACCATCGTTTGGCTTTCAAATTTTTGAGACAATAGAAAGTTGGCAATTTATGAAATTAATGATAACATTTAATCATAACAATAACAATAATAATATTGGAATATTAATATTAATCATTCATTACATTTACTATTGTTAACTTTGTTCAAATTTATTACTCATAATGGAAAGTTGGTCATGATGCATTTCGTATAGGTCAAGTACCATGAAGACGAAGTTTTCATGGGACTTGGTCGATACTAGGAAATATTTTGAATTACAGTTTATTAAAAAATCGACTAAAATAATTCAACTAAAACATATTATTAAAGACAAATTTGAACATTTGACAATCAAAAGTCTACGTTATGGACTACAGTTTTATTTTTATTAGTTCATGAATACCCCACTTTTTGTTCCCTTTACCCTTAATTATATTTTTTATAATAATAAATTATAAATAAGCTAAACAACTTACTATGGGAAAAGAAAATAATAAATAAAAAATCAATAAAATAAATTTAAAATATGAATTACGAATTTGCCAAGATTATAAAGAAGAAAGAATCCAAAACCAAAACAAGAAATCGATAAAGACCGTTTTCCTACCAACATACTATCCCTTACCATTACCATTAAAATTCTTACTGAATTTATTAAAGCGTTTATTGTTGTAGTTTATTATATTATATCAATTTATAAACACATATAACATTCATCCCAGACCGTCCCGATAAATCTTTTTTACCTGAGACTCGGCTGGGCTCTAACAAATTTCGAAAATATCTTTCGTGTAATAGAAAAAACAACAAATAAGATATATACAAAATCACCACACATCATCCATTAAAAATCGTAAACCATAAATAACAGTCTATATAGCAGTTACAATCTCTTCAAAAGTCATAATTTATATAACAATTTATTTCATTCAAAAAGTGTCTAATTAATTCTGAATTTTAAAACAAATTTTTTAATATTCATTATTGGACATCACTCTCCTCCTCTTCATTTTCTTTGTACTTCTTCAGCCATTCGATTTTTCTTGATTTGATTGAGTGTGGAAAATGTTATTCAACTTGTCTTGGCAATAAGAATTTTAAAATTTTGTAAGGTCCTTCATATTGAATTCCCTCCTTCTTTCGCCTATGTGGTTCCAAGCGTACTAATACTTTCTCTGAAAACTCGAGTACCCCGGTTTTCTAAATCTCTATTTTGCATAGTTGTAGCTGCCTTTGCTAGATTAGTTTTCGTTTCATCCTCAGTTTCTTCTCTGCACTTTTGTATATGTTCTACTCCCGAATATAAATTAATTTTCCGGCTATATACAATTTCAAAAGGTGAGAATTTTGTCGAGTTTTGTATTGTAGCATTCAAACTAAATTCAGTCTTTGGTAACAATCTACACCAATTATTCTTTGTTATAATCTGTGCCAACGATGTTGCCAACATGTCTAGAACTGTTCTTATTATTCGATTGATGTTAGTAAGGTGAACTAAATTCTTGTTTTATATCAAATTTCTCCTTCCAATCAAGAACCATTGATCCTTCAAAAATTCTTCCTTGGGTCTACCAAAACGATATATCCAATTATTCAAAATGACATTCAAAATTGTTGCTTCATCCTGTGTACTTGCTCTGATAAACTGACAAATTTACTAAAACGATCTATTACCGCTATTTTACTTTCTTTTGTCTCCATATATGCAATATCCACTACTATCTGTTCTAAAAATCGTTCTTTTGTTCTTGGAAATAAGATTTCTTTTGTTTTCCTTGATCAATCTTTCTACTACCACAAATCTTGCATTTACTAATAGACTCTGTAATGATCTGATTCATGGATGGCCAAAAAAAGTCCTTTCAATTAAATAAAGTTTTCTTAATACCCAGATGGCATAGTTCAATATGAAAATAATTTACTAAAGATTTTAAGTACGAGTCGGGTACAACCCCTGCAAGTTTTCCGTCTGTATTAATCATCAATACGTCATCTTGTATCTGTACTATCTTCAAATACTTGAATATACTGCTACTGATTGTTTCATAAGATATGTGAGCCTCATTTCCATTAAGATGTGATATAATTTCTTAAGTAACTCTGTATTTGTTTTGCTTCTGTTTAATAATTTTCATAATATTTGAACTTCCTTGTAAACTATTTATGTACCGAGTTCTACATCTCGCCTCTTTGGCATTTTTGTGTTCCATATGACAATGAGATCATATAGTATTATTTAAACGAGACATACCATCAGCATTTTTATGTTCTTCTCCCTTTCTATATTGTAACGCAAAATCGTATTCTGGATTAAAAATTTGATCTATATTAAGCAAGAAAAATTTAGAACGAAAAAATAATATTGTAATATATATTTTTTTATTTCAATACAATTCGAATTTACAAATATAATACATAAAAAATTCTGTTTATTATTATTTTATTTTTTGAAATATTTCTTATATAAGTGAATCTTCTTAGTATATTGCTGTCGTTGTTTACAAGTCAAAAACCGTATATTCCCTTTCCATCCTCTCACCGTTCCTTAGCTTATAGCCGTTTCTTCCTAAACATCTGGATTTCTAAAAACCCCTAGGGACGCTGGATAAACGTTATTTTTCGACATGTTTTTAGTGCTAAAATCTTGTTATGTGCGTACTTGATAAGAATTATAAAAATTGCAGATTCTACTTAAAAATATATTTTCAGATTTTTATTTTTTACATAAATAAGTTAATTTATGAAAAAATTATTATTAAGAGATTCTTCAAATATACTGAAATTAAAATGGATTACATCATAGTGTCGACTTTACGGCTTATTATAATATAAAAATTGCAGATTCTACTTAAAATAGAAATTTACGATCTAGGAAATAATTAACTGGGTACCCAGAGAAAATGGGAGATAAATTGCGGGAATTCCCTAAAAGTTCTCTAAAATAAATCGACTAGGAGTAAAGTAAGCATGTTTAAATTCCGTTATAATAATAGATCGAAACTTAATGTTTTAATACAGCATTTTTATCAATATTATTGGTCTTGCACAAATTTTTCTTGTTAATTCAATTCATTTATTATTTACATAGTCTTTTCTCTGGAATCATCATTGTTCATAAGGTTTCGAGGACTTCAAGTGATTTCATCATGACCAGTATGCTAATGTGTTTATGCTAAATATGCTAAACATTAAGAAGTCAATCATTATTAATTTTAAAGGGCTATTTGATAATGATTGTTCCTTTTTATCTGTATATAATTGTGAAATAGATTCAAAAGCATGTGTTGTCGTTATCGTCATTTTAGCAGTCACTTAAATAATAATATAAATTTAATCAAAACGTATCAAATATAAATCTGTAGCATAAAAGGTTCTGAGAGTGAGAAATTCATGCAAGGCTTGCTCTTTATCACACAGAAGCCTTGACACAATCACAAGTCAACGGCATTTAAGAAATAAGTACTTTTAATAATTATTAAAAATATAAATTAATAATTGAAAAATAAATTTCAGAACTTCTAATTACAAAACGTTTCTCTGAAAAAATTAAAAAGATTAATTTTTAATTTCTTATAAATTTTAAAAATATACTAGTAATAAGAATTTGAAATAATATATATTTCTCAAAAATTCGAAAATTTAACTCTAATATATTACATTTCAAAACCAGAAAATAATTTTTGTTTGTCGTAGCTGGTCAATATAAATTAGTACTGAGCGCAATATTTATAAATTGCGAAAATTATTTTTATATTTTCAACACAATTTTGTATAAGACCAAAATTTTATAAAATGGCTTCAAAATACTTTACAACGTGGAATCTAAAATAAACGTAATTTTATCTCGATTACATAAGATTCGATAAAATAAAAACAAATCATTATAAAATCACGTTTTTGAAGTTTCAGTTTATTCGTCATAAATCATTGAATTTGTAACTGTAACAAACAAAATTAAAAATGTGAAAAAATAAAATTTTAATTCAATGTAATTTTAGTGCATCGAAATAATGTGAAAACGAATTCGTTAATTTTAAAAGTAAACCAAATTTTAGAAAAAAAATATAAAAAAAACATTTGTTTAAATAAAGATAATTAAGCATTTATTTTATAATCAATAACTCGGCAAAATGGTTAGATTTTAATTGATTTTTGTGAATGATTTTATTTGAAATTTTTATAATTAGGTCAATTTTACAGTCGATCAAATCAGATGTTTGATGAACAAGAAGAAGAACATCCGTAACATGAGTGTTATTGCTCACGTTGATCACGGAAAATCTACTTTGACTGACTCTTTAGTCAGTATGGCGGGAATTATCGCTGGATCCAAGGCTGGTGAAGCCAGATTCACCGACACAAGAAAAGACGAACAAGAGAGATGCATCACAATTAAATCCACTGCCATTTCTCTCTACAGTGAATTGAATGCATCCACCTTAGATATGGTTAGAGAAGTTCAGGAAGTTGACTCCAGAGACGGCAAAGTCGAAGAAAATGGATTTCTTGTCAATTTGATCGATTCTCCTGGTCACGTAGATTTCAGCAGTGAAGTCACTGCTGCATTGAGAGTTACTGACGGAGCTTTAGTTGTTGTTGATTGCGTCAGTGGAGTTTGTGTTCAAACTGAAACCGTTTTGCGACAAGCTATCAGTGAAAGAATCAAGCCAATCCTCTTCATGAACAAGATGGACATGGCTGTCCAAGGTTTGCAATGCGATCCTGAAGATTTGTACCAAAAATTCCAGAGAGTCATTGAAAACGTCAACGTCATTATTTCCCAATACAGTGAATTGGACGGTCCAATGGGAGACATTCAAGTTAACCCTCAAAACGGGACTGTTGGTTTCGGTTCTGGTTTACAAAGTTGGGCTTTCACTTTGAGAAATTTCGCTGACATGTACTCAAAGAAAATGGGAGTTGAACCAAAGAAATTAATGAAACGATTGTGGGGTGAAAACTTCTTTAACGAAAAAACAAAGAAATGGACCAAGAATTCTGCAGAAGGAGGTGTTCGTGGGTTCAGTCAAATGGTTTTGAAACCTATTTACATGGTGTTCAACACAGTCATGAACAAGACTAGTGAAGACGCTTTGGCACTTGCCTCCAAGATGGGGGTTAAAATTGATAGTGAAGAAAGAGATTTACCACCTAAACAATTATTGAAAACTATAATGAGAAAATGGCTTCCAGCTGGTGAAACATTGATGCAAATGATTTGTATTCATTTACCCAGTCCAGTCACCTCTCAAAAATACAGAACCGATATGTTGTACGAAGGACCAAAAGACGATGAAGTTGCAATTGCTATGTCAAAATGTGACCCAGAAGGACCATTGATGATGTATGTCAGCAAAATGGTTCCCACTTCAGATAGAGGTCGATTTTATGCTTTCGGTCGTGTATTTTCTGGTAAAGTTGCATCGGGACATAAAGTGAGAATTATGGGACCAAACTTTGTTGTTGGAAAGAAAGAAGATTTATTCGAAAAGAGCATTCAAAGAACAATTTTGATGATGGGTAGAAATGTTGAAGCCATTGAAGATGTTCCTTGTGGTAATATCTGTGGATTAGTTGGTGTCGATCAATTCCTTGTCAAGACTGGTACTATTACCACTTTCTCTGGAGCACACAATTTGCGTGTGATGAAATTCTCCGTCAGCCCTGTAGTCAGAGTTGCTGTTGAACCAGTAAATCCTGCAGATTTGCCAAAACTAGTTGAAGGATTGAAAAGATTAGCCAAGAGTGATCCTATGGTTCAAATCTCAATTGAAGAGAGTGGAGAAAATATCATTGCTGGTGCCGGTGAATTGCATTTGGAAATCTGTTTGAAGGATCTCGAAGAAGATCATGCTAATATTCCAATCAAGAAATCAGATCCAGTTGTCTCATACAGAGAATCAGTTACTGGAACCAGCAGTGAGATCTGCTTGAGTAAATCACCAAACAAACACAACAGACTTTACATGACAGCATCACCATTGAGTGAAGAGTTGTCCAGTGATATCGATGCCGGTAAAATCACTGCTCGTCAAGAATTAAAAGAGAGAGGCAAATTCTTGGTTGAAAATTATGAATGGGAAGTCAATGATTCAAGAAAGATTTGGTGCTTTGGACCTGACGGAAATGGACCAAATCTTGTTGTCGATGTTACAAAGGGTGTTCAATACCTCAATGAAATCAAAGACAGTGTTGTTGCTGCATTCAACTGGGCTACAAAGGATGGTGTCTTGTGTGAAGAAAACATGAGAGGTGTTCGAATTAACATTCACGATGTAACCTTGCACACTGACGCTATTCACAGAGGTGGTGGACAAATTATCCCAACTGCCAGAAGAGCTATATATGCTTCTGTACTCACTGCTCAGCCATGCTTATTGGAACCAGTTTATCAATGTGAAATCCAAGGTCCAGAAAGCATTCTTGGTGGTATTTATAGTACGTTGAACAGAAGAAGAGGTATTATTTTTGAAGAAATGCCAATTACTGGAACTCCACAATACATTGTCAAGGCTCATTTACCAGTCAATGAATCATTCAACTTCACTTCAGATTTGAGAGCTCAAACTGGTGGTCAAGCTTTCCCTCAGTGTGTATTTGACCATTGGCAAATGTTCCCAGGTAATCCATTGGACCCAACTTCAAAACCAGGTTTGGTTGTCATGGCTGCAAGAAAACGCAAAGGTCTTCCAGATGGAGGCGTTCCTCCTCTCGATCGTTTTGTCGATAAATTATAATTTATTAAAATAAATTTTATGGATCAGTGGATGTTTTTTTTTACAATTTTGATAATGTGAAATGCTTGGAAAATGGTAAAAGAATTTTTTACTTTAATTTCTTCTGATTTTCTTGTCGCACACAATAACTATTGTGGATCTCGTATTGTGACATAATATAATTTATTATTTATTTAGAATAATTAGTTTGATTGTATTGTATGTGTGATTTAATTGTTTATTAAATAAAACTTTTGAGGACACGGTTGTTTAGTATCAGCTTTGCTGGCTCTTAATTAGACGTTATTTATGCTTAATTTTAATATTTAAATTTCGGTACTATTTATATTTTAAACTACGTACTGAGTTTTTGGTAATGTAAATGTTTAAAGTAGTGGGATGTGTCACCCCTAGATCAAGGTTTTTTTTATTAAATTAAAAAAATTTCACAAAAAAAGTATAAATCTCCTTTGAATTTGATTCTCCCCTATCCAATATACGAACCTTTATACTGATTCATTGCTCAACAGTAGAGATATGTGTGCTACCTAGCACTCTTTTTGGCCCCTCGTCATTTACTAATTATTAAATAAGAGTAACTAAAAAATATTTTACTCTACACCTATTTCTACATAAAGCGAGATTTACAAATGTTTGGCGAAACAGTTTGATTGGCAGTTTCATAAATATTCGTTAAATTTATTGATAGTTGTAACATAATAATATATTTAAGTAAATTACAACAAAGTACTTAGATATTGCAAAAAAGTAATACATGTTAAATTATTCCATCAAACTGCAATAACGCTCATTGAACTTGGTTATAAACTGCAAAGTTTTCAACAAATCATGCGTATAGCTCCTTACTGCACATCACTTTGAATTTATATCATGCCATATTATAGAAAATTAAATTCTACTTTATTACAACCATGGGCGTACACAAAAAAAAAATTCAGTGGTTAGGGATTTTCAAAGTAAATTTTCATTAAACCGTTTTATTGATTTTGTATATATATTTATTGCACATCTAATTTAAAAATTTTAATGATCTTTTATGACTACAAATCGTTTATTAACTTAAAAATTGACAATTTAAATCTTATTCACTTTAATAATAACTACTAAACTTTGTGTCACCAAAGGCCATAGGTAAACCATCATCTGAGTTGTTCATTTTTATTTTATTTTAAAAATTGCAACACTTTGATATAAAATAAGGTTAACTAAATAGAGGGATAGTTTTCAATATATGTATTGAAATTTATTTGAACAATGTCTCCAATGTCTCTACACATTAATCGTCAATACTGAAACTGAAGATGATTTTAGAAAAATTGAAGCGATCCGATTGTTGACCGTTTTTATTGCTCGCGAAATTCACTCTGGCCCGATTGGCACAATCATTCCGTCCATTGTCGACCAGCTGACCAATCAACTCGACTCCAAGTGTTGTTGGACATCCGCAGTAGTTCCTTCATTACCAGCCTAGCGGTGTTTGTGTCAAGTAGGTATATCGTTTCTACCACTTTGTACTCCTAAATCGAATGGATTTCGATACGAAACCACCGATATCTTAACATTAATGTTCATTCTGAGACTAAGTATTGGAATCTATGACTGGTACTGATCAAAAAACTTTGCCTGCAACGAAATGTATTGAATTGCTGAAAAAAAGTTAATCAATTTCAATCTTTCCTTGGAAAAAATATTATGTGTTTGACAAATGATGGGACCGCTGTAATGAAAAAAGTGGGCGATCTTGTTTGAGCTTCACAACAGCTATGTTTTGCTAACGGAATGTATTTTTTATGGAATATTTTAGTGATGCTCAATTAACACCTCAAAATACGACAGGGGAAAGCCCTAACAGCAACAATTGATAAAAGCCTGCAGTACTACTCTCATATGGCAAAAAACTAGAAACTAGAAACTACAAGAATATTGCTAAATTTACCGACATTTTATTTTACATGTAAATTGGACATAAAAAAATTTGAATTACCGAGGGATGAATGTTTCAATTTATAATATTAAAAATTTCAAAAAACTACAAAGCGCAAATCACATATGCTACGTATTTGGCGCTTTCGTTCGATGTACAGAAGAGTATAAACCCAAGAAGCATATAAACACGAATTTAGATTATTTATTTGATAAATTATTTAACAAAAAAATTAAAATTACCGATAAATTACAAAAATTATCCTTCATAAGTATGAAATAAAATTACAGTTTACAGAATGTTTTAATTATATTTAATACATTTTTCACCTAACACAAAAACTAGTTTTTATTTTTTGTTCCTTTGGAAATTTTGGGGGATTTTCCCCTTAATCCACACTGCGTACTCCCATGATTACAACATTATAACAACTCAATAAAATTAATTATATTCTATGTAAACCTTGTTACATTGCAAACTCAATAAAAGCATTAACGGAAGTGACATGAAGTCACAGACTGGACATTTGATTGATTTGACCACCGAATAAACAGATAATGTGATTTTCAACTTTATACAAACTTCGTTTCAGTTTTATAACTTTGGCTAGCAGGAGTAGTATGTTTTAAAGCGTTTCCAGCTCTCGACCCTACCAGAGATACCCGAATTTCTTAAATTTCCACTTTCTCTAATTTTTTCAAATTTTTCCAAATCTCAGAGTTCGGTAAATATTTAATATTATGTTGGGCTTAGAGCCAAAATTAAAACAAAAATTACAAAACCAATTTAAACAAAAAAGTGAAAATTGTATAAGTTAGAACAAAATGATTAATGTAGTTTTGAAATTGTCAATATGGCTGCCGTAACATAAGCACTCACCGCAAGAAGAAACCAAAAATAAAATAAAACATATTAATTAAAACAAATTAAAAATATAACAAAAATTAAATAAAACAAATAATTAATTAAAATTCGGAAAAATGCCTACAGATGCAAAAAGAAACATACGAAAAATAAAATAAACTGCCAAAACCTTGCAAAATAAGGTTTAGAAAAAACACAGGCAGAAGAGGCGACCAGAAAACAAAATATTGGGGTTTAAAAAATAATATTTTAAGAAAATAATAATAAAAATAAAATCCAACAATAAAATATTAATATATCAAAAAATAAAGAAAAATATATAAAAAATTACAAAAATATTTTGAAATTAATAAAATAATTAAAAAGCCCTAAAAATGGCGAAAAATCGCCCATTGGTCGCACACAGGCACAAAAATACTATATATACGGCAGTCATTTTCATAATTTCTAACCAAATTTAGACAGAATTTTAACAGACTTACAGACTTACAGAATTTTTAGACATTCTTAGATAAACCGTGAATCACTTGTAGTCAAAATTTTTATGCCAATTTATGCCAATTTTTCAAATCTGGTTGCATGATTGTGGATTGTAAGTACTGTTATTTTTTGTATAAATATATATTTCGAAGTCTTTTTACTTTGATTTTATTCTGGATGGTCGTGGAATCTTTTGGTGCCACTGACAAATCCCCCTAAAATCTTATTTATAATAAGTATTTAAATAGATGGTCCATGGGACGGATCTCGGGCCGGCTAGTGGGTGAAAACCCTTAGTTGAGCTCGTGGGTCATGCCTCGTGGATCCCTCGGCAGTCCGCAGTCGGGTCTGGCGATAATGCACAGGACCGCTACGAAGGGCGCAGTTGTATACTCGGGGCGGCTACTGAAAAGTGGCCGGAACGAGTCGAATTAAAATCAGGGAAGATGCGGCAGCAGAGTTAAGGGGAATAAAGTTTTGTAGGGAAAATTTAAAACTTTGTCAGAAAATAAATTAGAAAATCAGATAGGAAAGGATAGGATAGGATAGGAATGTAAATTTGAAAGTAGTTTTCCAAAAGTTGAATGATCTAATCTGACAGAAGAGAGGAAGGTTTATTGAAGTGATCGCAGAGGGTTATAATTACTTAAAATCATGGGAAACGCACCGGGAATTAAGGAATTGTGGATCAAAATTTTAATACAAGGAAAGATAAATGTAAATTAGGAAAATGTAGTCGATTCCGTGATTGAACAAATGAAATAGGAAATTTACCAAAAAATAAGGGAGGAACGCTGCCCAAATTTTTGGAAGATACATTTATAAATAATGGGTAAAGACGACAAATAAGTATAGAAATTGTAAGGACCAGGATATAGAAAAAGAAAGACGTAAGACCTTCCATCGGCAGTCCAGAACCCGAAAGTGAAAATATCATGAGGAGTAGTTCTAGCAATGGAGCTCACCTGCTCATGAATTTTCAACCTCTATGTACAGTACCAACATGGCAATCACCATGGGTACATAGATGGGACAGGATAATAATCTTGCTGACGTTTAGGGAGTAGTCACACAAAAACCCTAGAAAAAATAAATAAAAACCAACCCTATTCGCCAACAATTAGAAACTTTCACAAGTCCTCAATTCCTCATAGTGGGTGCTCGCTGGAAACGCTTAAAAACACACTACTTGACTACAGGATGATAAAAATAAATTCATAATTTTATAATTTCTAATTTTTTAATTTTAAAAATATGGTAATTCGAGAAAAATATATTTGTGAATCTTGTAATTATTATCTTTAATATCTTCAAAAGCTCACAAAGCTAAACATGAAAAAACTAAAATCCATCAAATAATGTCTCACACTTCACACTTTCACACTTTAGGTGGTGATTTACAACAAATAAGTTCTAAACTTCCAGAATTTTCATGGGCAAAATATCCAAGAGAACATCATCTTCCAAAATATAATTATTTGGGTCAATTGGGCTCAAGTGTGTTTTAAAAAAGAACATGCTAGTGTTTGCTAAATTCATTATAAAATAATTAAACTAAAAATAGATTTAAAAATTTGTAATAAATGTAATATTGAAAAATCAATTGAATCTTTTAAAATTATTAAGAGAAAAGGAAAATCCTATTTTCTTGGTATGTGTAAAGAATGCGAAAGAATATATCATAAGTTAAATGAACAAAAATATAAAGAGAAACGTTCAATAGGAATAAGAAATTTGAAAATTACTTTACCAATAAAAGTATGTACAAAGTGTAATATTGAAAAACCTATAAGTGAATTTAGGAATAGATTAAAAAGAGATTATTATGTTTATAATTCAGAGTGTAAAGAATGTGAACGAAAATATGGACAAAATAATAAGGAAAAAATTAATGAACAGCATAAAAACGATATAATGAAAATCCTAAAGTTAAATTAACTCAACATTTACGTGGGGGTATTAGAAGACCATTAAAAGAAATCAAAGAATGTCAAACATTGTTGAAATATTTAGGATGCTCAATAAATGATTTTTATTACTGGATTGAATTTCAATTTTATGATGGAATGACTTGGGAAAATCAAGGTTCTTATTGGCATATAGATCACACATTACCAGTTTCTATTTTTAAGTTTGAAGATGAAGAACAAATAGAAATATGTTTTAATTGGATAAATTTAAGACCTTTAAGAGCAAAGAAGAATTTATCAAAACACAGTAAAATAATTTTAAAAGAATATTTATTACAAGAAATTAAATCTCATTATTTTATGAGTTTAGCTAATGCAACACCTTCAAATTGCCGGAAACTCCTAAAGTCTTTTTCTACCACTTTATTAGAGAAATTTAATGAAAGAACTTGGGTAATGGCCGATCCCAATGGTAAAAACGAAAAAGAATAAAACAATGAACAATCCTCAGCACGTCTCCTAAGTTCGCTGTTGTGAAGCTGATTACAATATGGAGATTGTCCAGAGACTAAACGTTGGTGGGATTAAAAGTCTAATCAGCTTTGATAATTCCTTAAGATATAGTCCGGTTCTTTTGGAAACTTGAGAGATGTTCCGCCAGGAACTCGTTTAGATATAAAACTTAATGAAAATGATAATCATAAACCCGGAGAAGAACCAATTAATAGAGTTGATGCACTGATTTTAAAACCTGACATAGCGTATCGTCAAGAAGATATTCGTTCTCGTCAAAAAGCAGATATTGATTTGATTCAAGATTTAAATGATATTCAAAAACCAACATTTTAAAGAGCAATAGGAAAAATAGCAATGAAAACAAAGATCGCATTGGGAGGAGCGCAAGCGACTGCCTTCGGTGAAACTGACATGAAATATTAGCAAATGAGTTATATAAAGAATATAGAAAACCAAAGAAATATTTAAAAATAAAAGTTTTCAATAAAAATGATATTTGGTCAGCAGATTTAATTGAAACCATAAATCCTAAAAATAATAAAAATTATAGATATATTCTAACAATTATTGATTTGTATACTGGATATGCTTGGGTTCTACTATTAAAAAATAAAACAGCAAATTCAATTAAAGAAGGATTCGAGTTTTTATTTGAAGAAACCCCAGATAGAATTCCAAAAAAATTATATGTTGATAATGGTAGAGAGTTTTATAATAAAATATTTGAAGAATTTAGACAAGAAAATGATATTGAAATTTATTCAACTTTTAATTCACCTGATGATAGATCAAATTATGGTTTACATAATCCTATAATTGAAAAATTTAATATAACATTGAAAAATTGGACGTATAAAAAATTTACAGAAATGGAAATAGAATTTGAATAGATGTATTACCAGAATTCTTTAATAAATATAATAATAAAATTCAGAGAACAATAAGAGTTTCAACAACAGAAGCAAAGGAGAATCCTGATATAAGTAAAGAAATTACCCATGATAACAATTATGCTATTGAAGATTTACAAGAAAAACAAAAACTTAATATCGGCGATCGAGTTCGAATATTTAAATGGAAAAATAAATTTGAAAAAGGTTCAACACATAAATGGTCTAAAGAAATTTTTATCATTTCAAAAATACATGCTGGCTCAAAACCAATAACTTATGGAATTAAAGATTTAGATACACAAGGTGCTCCTAGTGAAGAAATTCTAGGTAAATTTTATCAAAATGAACTCCAAAAAACTATTTTTTAATAAATAATTTCTATTAAAAATGGCTAATCAAATTAGTAATTCACAAAGTGTCTTTAATCTAGAAAACAAAATAAGAAAAATAACAGAAAACAAACAAAACTGCATCCGTTGAGTATAATTGTGAAAAAATAAATGTTGGTAAAAAGAAAATAGCAGAAATTAAAGAAAAAGAACACTCCGGAGGAATTCTTCCACTAACAGCTTTATTACCTTTAATTTTTGGAGTAATTACAGCTGCAGGAGGAGCAGCAGGAAGAATTATAAGCTCGGTTAAAAATTTAAAAGAATCACAATTAGCTGATGCTTCAAAGGCGAAAATTCTTAATTCATCAGAAGGAAAATCCTCTCAAGAAAAATCTCCCCAAGAAAAATCTCCAGAAGGAAAAGGAATTTATTTAGATCCATATCAAGGTCATGGAATTTGTGATTTTATAAAATCTTTTAATAAAAAGAATCCTTCTAAAAATAAAAAATTAAAACAAGTTTTGAAAAAATTAAAAAAGGGGAATATTAAAATAGAGGTTGATGGTGATGGAATCTTTCTTTATCCTTATAAAAATAAATAATTTTTCATTATTACAAATTTTATTATTAAAAATGTCTTCGTTTATTCCAACTTGGAATAAAAATATTATGAAATTCAATCGCAATCATATTTTACCGAATTCTTTTAGAATGTTGATATTTGGAATTTCTGGTTCTGGAGAAACTGTACTGTTGTTAAAAATGATTCTAACTCCTAATTTTATAGACTATGATAATTTAATATTTTTTCTAAAACAATTGATCAACCTGAAATGCAAATAATTTTTCATGGGGTAAATTCTGGTTTAACAAAACAAGATATTGCGGGATTATTTTGAAAATCAAGATGCAATTCCTGATAATACATCTAATAGACATTTAAGCGAAGAAACAAAATGTGAGGAATTAAACTCCATAACTTTTTCTACTAAAAAAATCAGTGTATCAAGAAGTAATAAATATCATGAAATAATTCCATGTGAAAAATTAGATCGAGCGAAGAAGAATTTAATAATTTTTGATGATTGTGTCAACATGAAAAATCAAGAAATTATTGAATCTTATTTTATTCGAGGTAGACATAATAATTGTAATGTAATTTATTTAGCTCAAAATTATTATGAAAAAGTATTCTTGGTAATTCTAATTTTTTCATATTCTTTTAATTAGGAAAAAGAAATAAAGATAGTATTTATAATGGTTTGTTTAGTGATACTTTAGATAAGGAAGAATTTAATAGTTTTGAAAATCACCTATCTATAAAATATAATTATATTGCATTGGATAAAGAAAATGAAAATGTATATGAATAAATAATTATTTAGTTAATTAGAATTATTTAATTTTCTTGAATATAAATGGTTAGAAATGTAAATTATTTTAATATTAATATATATATTCAAGATTGTAAATTATTAAATATTCAACAAAATATTTGGAATGAAATTTTAATGTTTAAAAGACTTCAAGATCAAAACTTTAATTTCATAGCCACAAAAATTAAAAACCAATAATTGATGCTATTAAAGAAGTAAAAACTGAACTAACTTCGAATCAAAATAAATCACCCAGACAAGTAAATATCTTTCAGGAAGCAGCCAATTTCCAAGAAGAAGAAAATCCTTTAAAAAATATAAATCCTTTATGGGATGAAGATACTTTTCAAGATAGAACCTAGTGATGAGTTTCAAGATCAAAAAATGCGAACTACTCAAGAAAACACAGATTAATCAAGATTCAATAAAATTAGAATTGAAAGTAAACCATGATATTTTAATGGGAAAAACAATTACACCTTATCTTACTAATACAAACATTTATGAAGGTGGGGTAAAGTTGAAATAACTATTGATGTTAACTATTGGTGGTCAAATTTTTGAATTAACCAAAGAAGAGAAGAATATATGCATAAAATCAAATAATAATGAGAAAATAATTCTCACAGATGAATTGAAAAAACAATTGAAAGAAATGCATTTGATGATAAAAGGGGAATAATTGTTCCAATAAGTGATATTGAAACATATGCAAAAATATCAAAAGATATTAAATCTATTTCATTAAATAATTATTATACAAAAATAAAATCATTTGTTCAAAAACCACCATTATATGAAGTAGAGATTCAACACAAAGATGATAAACAAAATGTTAAAAAAGTTAAAGATATAAAAGGTAAAGAATTTGATGATGAATCCGAAGACAATCACTTGCGCTCCACTCATAAACTCAGTGATGAACTAAAAGAAAAATTAGATAAAAAAATAGCTAATCAAAAACTAATCAAGGAGCGCGAGCAACCACCCCAGGAAACAACAGGTGAAGGATTTTATTTTTTATCCGATAATCCTTGTGAATTATTTTATGAATTAAGAAAATATTTAGCTTCTAGAAAAGCAGGAAATAATAATTGTGAAAATCATATAAATGCAATTTTATCAAGATTATTAACCAAGAAATTGATTAATAAAAAACAATATCTTAAGTTTTCAAATTTAAAAAAAAATAATATCTTAAATTTTTGAATAATAAATAGAATGTCGATTTTCAATTTGGATAAAAATAGTAAGTTTAATCATCTATTAAAAAAGAAAGATTATTTAGAAGTTTTACCATCAACTTCATCTGCAGAAACATTAAATTCACCTGGAACTTTATTGTTCCAAATTCAATAATCATCAAATCCACTTGATATTTGTAATTCATGGTTATTTTATAAAATTTCAACTACTGGTGCTAATGATGCAGATGATGTAACTCTTGAACATAATTGGTTTTTGAATTTATTTCATCAAATATCAAAACTTTGGGATCAACAGAAGTTGAGAACATAAGATATCCTGGTGAAATGAGTTCATTATTACAATTTGTTATGACTGATGCTAATTTTAAAAAGCAACATGGTCAAGCAAGTGGATGGATTCCTGATACTGGTGATAAGGATGAAAAAAATGAATGATAAAAAACTAGAAAAAGTTTGCATTAACCAAAGCATTTGAAGGAAAGTTTCCTTTAAAAAATATATTTGGATTATTCGAACGACATAATAGAATAATTTATTTAATACCATTTGAATTGAAAATGGATAGGAATATAGATTATAAAAAATGTTTTTATGGAAAATTTTGTTAAAAGAAGGGGGTGAACTAAAAATTAAATTTTAAAAAAATGATACTGATAGTTCCATCAATACCTTGTAACCCACATTTAGAAACTCAAATTCTTGAAAGATTAAACATGATTTCGAAATGTAAATGTTCTTCAAAGAATACCAGCTTGCGTAGATATTTTAGAAGGAAGTACATTTTCATGGAAACCAACAATGTTAAATACGAGACCAAGATTTATTTTGATTGGAATTAAAGATTCAACAATTAATTATACAACTAATAATTCAAAAGTTATTCAATCTACCGCTGATGATAAACAATTAAAATCTTTAAGCGTTCAATTAAATACAAGTTATTATCCTGTAAAACCAATAGCATTTGACAAAGCAAAAAATTATGAATTGATGCTATATGAAAATTATGTTTTAATGTGTAATGAATTTTTTGTTGAATCACAATTAAGCATGTAATAAGCATAGAAATAACAAAAGATGATGGCTTTAAATATTGTTACTATATATTTTTATTTTCCAATAAAAAAAAAAAACATGTTTATTAAAAAAGGATATAGTATTTCATTTCTAGATAAAAATAAATTTGGTGAATTTTTAGGATTCACTGGTAAAATTTATGAAAATAATACAACTGATGAAAGAAAATTATTTATTAGTGAAAAGATTATAAATATTTCAAATGTAACTTCAATAAGATTATTATGTGATTTAATACAAGGAACATATCACAATGGAAGAAGAAAAAATTGTATATATGATTTCCACATGGAAGTGTTTCTAATGGATATAGAATTATACAAGAAATAGCAACGCCAAGATATTTTCCATTGATTAGAAAAAATATTTCAAGTATAAATTTTAAAATTGTTGATCAAGATGATAATTTAATAAATTTTTATAATGAAAATATTTCTTTTTGTTTATATTTACGGCAAGTCTGAGCGCAAGCGATCTCCGTTAAGTTTAATTCTTTAAAAAATGAAAGATGAATTGAATGAAGAGACTCACTTCAACAAGTCGACCGGAGGTCTCCGCTTGAATAATTTCTTGAACAAATATGATCGAGATACAACAACTAATTTTTATTTACGTGACGTTATAAAAGATTTAGAATTGAAATGTAAAATAATTTTGAGGGTTGAAATTAAAAATTATTTAAATTCTGACAATATTATTTTTAATCTACAAACAAAAGAACAAGGATCTCATTGGGTTCTTTATTCTAAAAAATATAAAATTTATTTTGATCCACATGGAATTATTCCAATAAAAGAAATGAAATTATATTTAACTGTTGGTTATATTTATAATACTTTGGAAGTTCAAAAAGAAGGTACAAAAATATGTGGACAGCTTTATATTTTTATTTTATTTAATTTGGAACGAAGTGACCTGTTGGAGCGCAAGGGATTATCTTTGGAGGGCGAAGCCCAACCATTTCAAAAAGTTATTTTAAACCTTGTTTAAAATTATATCTTTAAATCTTGTTTAAAATTATATCTTGAAAAATGAGTTTGAAAATTCCTGTTAATACTGTTGGTGGAACACTAGCATTAAATGCTTCTTCAATTTTGTAAGAGACTGAAAGTAAATGTATTAATGAAAATGGTGATAGAATGAGAGGCTAATTAAACATGAATAGCAATACAATTTCGAATCTTTCAAATCCTGAAAATGATTCAGATCCAGTTACTAAAATATTTGTAAAGAAATTGAATCAAAAATCTGTGAAACAAATGAATACAAAAAGATGAAAAGATTAAAGAATCTATTACAGTTTTGGAAACAGAATATAATAAATTGGATAAACAATTGAATAAAAAAATTAGTGAAATAATTAATGGTATCACTAGAATAAACTTTGAAATGAATAAACAATTATATAAGTTGAAATTTGAAATTGAACGGAAACTAAACCAATCAAATGATGAAATCTCTTCAATTAGAAAAACTTTGAGTGAAATTGATGACCGAATGAAATCAAATACAATTGATTTCAATACTCTCAAGAATGAAATTAGTCATTACAAAATTGAATCTTCATAACTTATAAATGATTTTGAAACTTTTAACAAAGATGTTGATAAAAATATAGAAACATCAAGGATATAAATATAATAACAAAGCGTTTGATTATTATGCTTTTGAAGAACAATCATTTATGATTTCTTTTATAATAAAAAATAATCTAACTACACATTTTGGTGATAAGGATCATACTTTTAATTTATTCCGTCACCTTGATGATTTCTTTGTTATATTTGTTTATAATAGACAAAATATTGAAATTAATAAAATTAAAATAATGGGTTCAAAAGGAACATTTATTAGAGCTATAATTGGAAACAAACGAAAAACTTTACATCTTAGAAACAATTCATTTTCAGTCTCTGAACCAATGTCTAAATAATTTCGAAATAATGTGGAATAATTCTAGATCTTTTAATAAATCAAGGTTATAGGGGATTTGAAAAAATAGAATTTATTTATAGGAAATTAGCAAGTATGAATAATAAAAAATTAGATGATTTTTTTTCTACCACAGGAACAACATCAAATCTTTCTGGTAAGAAATTCAAAAATATTTAGAAGATTTTACATATAAAAATATAGAAACCGTCAAAATAGAGAATTAACAATGGAATAAAGAGAGATTAATGAATAAATAATTTATCCTGAACAGGGCAGAGCCCACCATTTCAAGAAAGAAAGATTTATCCACCTTTGAATGAACAAGATGTTTTTAATTATTTAGAAAATCTTCAAATTGAAAAAATAAAAGCTCCTATGAATAATAATTTTACGAATAAAGATTCTACGAATAATGCTTCGATTAATTAAATAAACGAATTCCTATTAGAAAAGGAAAATCTAGATAAAAGAATAATACATTGTAAAAAAATAAAATCTCGATGGACTAAAGCAGATACAGGAATTAAAATTACTTGTCTTTCTATCACTGGAATTCTTACAATTTCAACCAGTGTATTTTCTGGAATTAGTTTAATAGGAGTTGCTCCATTTGTTTCAATTACAATGTCTTCGATATTTGGAGGATTGAATGCTATATTAGTTTTTCTCGGTGAAGGAATTTCAATCGGTTTAACTTCAAAAAAGAAAAAGATTTATCGTGAAGTATGTGAAGAATTATCCCTTTGGAATTAATAAATTATATTTGTTTCAAGTTAAAGCTCTTGATGATGGAATATTATCAATAAAATAAATTGAAGAAAGTAACAAAATAATAAGTGAAATCAATGAAAATATTGACAAGATAAAATATTCAAAGGAAATTGATAAAGAAAAAAAAAGAAATGACTAAAAAATTAAAACAAGAATATAAAATGAAGATCGCTATCCTCTCAGAAGTGTTTTTTTTCTGATCCGGATCATTTTTAAAATATTTATTTTAACCTCTTTTTGTTCTCAAATCAATTCCAATATACACGCTGCCAGACTTGCACATCAGAACCGAGTGTTCGTCCCAGGTGTGTTCTAAAGACTGTGACGATGATTACTGCTTCGCCACCACACCCGTTCAAATAATTTTTTTTTCATACTTATGTCTAAAAATTAATTAATTAATAAAAAAATAAAATATACACACAAGATATATTTCCTAAGATACCCAGACTATAATATTTTTATATATCTTTAAATATTATTTTCAAATTTAAATTGAAAAAAACTAATTCTAGTTGGGTTATGAAGCTTGTCTATTTGAACTACTGAGCTACTCTATTTGAACTACTGAGCTACTCTATTCCAACTGAGCTATCTAGATTGTTATGTAATAAAAATTTTTTCAAACATAAGTATAAAAAAATAAATTTCCTACTTAAAAATTAAAAATAGAATAATTTTCAATATTAATTTTTATTGAAAAAAACTAATTTTATTTGGAATTTGAACCCATATATATTTGAACCACTGGGATATTCTATTCCCACTCTGCAATCCAGGTTGTATTTTTTGTCATTTTTTTCACTCTTTAAATTTATTTTATTCAGATTTCTTTCAAGATTCTTAATCTTTAATAATGTAAAAATATAAAATAAATTTTTGAAAAAATAAAAAAAAAATCCTATGAAAAAATATTAATAAAAATGTCGAGTACTCAAAAAAATGGAAAACCTAAGAAAACTCAAGTTTCTATTAAAACTAAAAATCTTAAAAAAGAAGTTTCTGACGTTAAATTTATTCCTTGCAATAAAATATTTGGTAGGGAATCTGCTTATACAAGTCATTGTAGAGCGAAAGAACATCTTGAAAATACTGTTGGTTTGAATGATTCCAATTCTTTACTTTGTGATAAATGTGGAAAAAGATATTTGACAAAATTTTTTAATCTTCATTATGAAGCTTGTAATGGTATCAAGAAAAAAAATGTAAATCAAATGTTCCTGAAGTAGCTTACGCTGTTTGTGAATTGTGTGGAAAAGAATGCTCAAGCAAGTTTGAATATGAACAAAATTTAGAAGATCATAAAAAAGAAACAAAATCTGTTAAAGTTAAACCGATTAAAGTTAAACCTGTTGAAGTTAAACCTGATGAATTTACCCCTGTTAAAGTTAAACCAAGTAGAAAACATCCTAAAAAAACTATCGAAAAAACTCTTGAAGAATTTGAAGAAAAATTTGAAAGAAAAGTTGAAGAAAAAAAAGAACTGTTAAAGAAAAAATTGAGGAAAAAAAGAAGACACTGTATATTCCACTTATAATATTGATGTTAGTTTTTTGGTGAGATGATCAAATCACCAATAAGTACAAATAAATACATCAATATGCACATGAAAGAAATAAAAGAAAGGATGCAAGAAGTTTTAAAAGCTATGAAAATTGGAAGATTTTATATTCTAAAAACTAAACTTTCAATAAATGTTAAATGTTATCGAGGAAATGAAGATACTAATACATCCTTAGATTCTGGTTATGAAACAAGTTATTTACCTTTATATAGCATAGATAGTTTTAATTCTAAACTTAAAACAATTAAAAAGGAAAGATAGATAGATTGGATGAGTCTGCTTTAATTTTACATTCATTTCAAAATATTAATATAAATTTTTGGAAACATCGATCGTGAAGCCCAAAATCATATATTAAAACCCCATTTGTTTCCAATTATATTGTTAATGTTAGAAATAAAGATAATAAATGTTTCATGTGTGCTGTTTTATCTGCTTTACATCCTGCATCAAGTAATGTTGATAAATTATGCAATGAATTAAGTTATGAAAGTGAAATAAAATTTTGGGATTAATTAGAAAATCCAATTAAAAAAAAGATGTTTTTAAATTTTAAATATTAAATAATGTATCAATTAATATTTATCAATATGAAAATGAAAACGATTTAATAATTCCAATTCAAATTACTGATGCAAGAAAAAAAGATGGAAGACATGTTAATCTTTTAATAATACATACAGAAAGCGAAGAAGAAATTAGTTCACATTATGTTTTGATAAAAGAAATTTCAAAGTTTTATGAGGAGGCGGATTACCAATTCTAATTATAAAGAAGGTCGTGTTAGTGAACGATGTTTATCTCATACATCAACAAAATCCATGTGAATTTAATGAACCAGCTTTTATTAAAATGCCTGTTGGTGATAAAGCAGAAATGAGTTTTAATAAAAGGGGAAATCTTATACAACCTTAAGCTGTTATATATGAAGATTTTGAAGCTGTTAATATTAAAAAAAATTTAAAAGAAGAATATCTTAAAATCTTGGAAAAATATGATTTAACAGATTTATATGGAGATTATAATTATGTATATAATGAAAATAAAAATGAACAAGAAGGAATTAAAAACTTTTTAATTGCAATAAAGAAATCTTTCACAATTCCTCTAACAAATAAAATACCATCCGCATTTTGCTTGTATTTAAAAAGCAATTATCCAAAATTAATCGAGTCAAATGAAATATTTTATAGAGGAAATAATTCAGAACAAGTTTTGGAAACATTTTTTCAATATATTAATGAAATTGAAAATGAATTATTTAATACAATGAAAGATTCTGAATATGATTTAAACATGTCTGATGAACAACAACAAGAATTTGAAAGAGCTAAATAATGTTGGATTTGTGAAAAAAAATATTCTCCTCTTCCAAAGTAATAAAAGAATTCTCTTCCAAGGTAATGAATAAAGTTAGGGATCATGATCATTTTGTAAAATTAAATAACTACCGAGGTCAGCACACAAATCTTGCAATCTTAAATTAAAGAAACCATCAAAGATTCCAGTAATATTTTACAACCTCTTCAATTATGATATCCACTTGTTTATAAAACATTTGGCTGTAGATAATAAAAATTCTTTTAATATCATAGGAAAAACTAAGGAAAAATATAAATATGTGGAATGTGGGTGTTTAAAATTTATTGATTCAATCAATTTCTTTAGTGCAAGTTTAGATCAAATATTCAAAGCTTTAAAACATGACGATTTTAAATATACAATGGAAAATATTTTAAATCCTAAAAATATTCCATTGAAAAATATAAAACTTGTTTAAAAAAGGAATTTATCCATATGATTACATTGATTCCTTTGAAAAATATGAAAAAGTGATCTTGTGGAAAAAGATTATTTCTATTCAATTTTAAATGAATGTGATATTACTGATGAAGAATATTCAAGATATTATTATTTGAACCTTGATACATTTATATGAACCGATTGTTTTGAAAATTTTATAAAAAAATTTAAGTTGAATCCTTCTAATTATATTTCAACACCTTCATTATCTTGGGATTTAATGTTGAAAAAAAGTGGTGTTGTTTTGGATTTGTTGACTGATGTTAATTACTTCCTGGAATTTGAAATTTCTTTATAATAAATATCCTGAAGATATAACACCTATTAAAGATGAAGAAGAATATGAACAAGTATTGAAATGTTTGAATAATAAATCTGATTTAATTTATATTGATGCAACTGCATTATATTCAGGAATCATGACGCAATATTTACTATTTGTAAATTTTATATGGAAAGAACCAACAAGTGAAATCACGGATAAAATTTTATCCACCAAGAAAGATTCAAAAATTGGATATTTTCTTGAAAGTCGTAGAATTATTCATAAAAATAGAAAGCCTGGGTCCGATTTCTCATTATGTTCTCTTAATCTTCGGTTAAAAGAACATGAAATGGATATTTATTTCTGTAAATCATTATATTCATGAACCGTGCAGGATCTTTTGGTTCCAGCTTTCGCTCAAAGAAATCATCTTTTCTATATTCGAAGTAGGCGTTTGCCCTAAGCATTACATATTAAGCATGCTAACCTTTGGCTAGCATTCACTCATTTGGTACATTACCAACGTGTCTTAGCAACGGGCACTAATTGTTAGAGAACTGACATTTTTTTATGTAGGCTGAAGTAGTAACAAAAATTGGAAAAGTAGATCAAGGCCTTGTAATTTTCAAAAAAAAATTTATATTCTGACTTGTTCAATTTATATACGAATTACATCTTTTAGTAAACCTTAATAATACTGCACATAATTTATGATAACTGGTGTAACATTTGAATTTATTTTAAAAAGAAATATATATTTAAGAATTTTAAATGTCTATTGTAGTTTATTCAGAAATAAATTCTTTTCTATTTTTGATAACTACGTAAAATTTAACATCTGTGTGTGCCATTTGGTCCAGCCTTATTTGTTTTAGCTTATTAAATAGAAATTAAAACAAAATTTATTTAAATATAAAACGTAAACAATTTTTAGCTTAAAAAATCACATCACAACTGTGATATTAAACATTTTTTAACTTAATAGTTATATTAGCATTGATAATAATTCATAGCTACACCACTTGAACCATGGACAGATCCAGGAATTCTGAAAACAGATCCAGCAAATTCTATTCCTTTATCGGGGTCACCTGCAACCCCAAATTTTGAACTTGTAACATACATATCTGTAAACTTGCTGCCACCGAAACAGCAAGACGTTGTACATTTAGTAGGTAAACTGATTTTTTGAAGTATGCGTTCTAAAGATAAAACTCTATAATTTCATACACACATTACACACACACATATATATATATATATATATATATATATATATATATATATATAATAAAAATAAATAAATGCACAGCAGAAATAGATGTATAAATATAGTTATATAAATAAAATATATGTATCAATAATATGCGTTATTGGTAAATATAAAGAATGCTGACAGTAGGTGATTTGGTTTCTGCTTGAACCGTACCCACCCCTAGAAAAAAGAGATGTACTTGAAAAGTTAATAAATTCACGACAATTCATTGATTTTTACGAAAATTCAAGTTAAGTTATCAAAATATAACTAAGGCAAGTCTACTTAAAATAATTTATATATAAAACAAATAGATACATACCTAAAAACATTGTCACTGCTTTAACAATATATATTGGGGTGTCCATAAATGACGTCACGCACCTAGGGGAAAGGAGGGGTTACACATTTGTGACGAAGGGAGGGTTTTTTAAGAACTGTGAGCTCACGTCTTAAAATTTCCCCCTCTTCTGTATATTCAAAAAATATATATAAGTAACATCCCGCAACCTTCCCATGTATTATTTGTAAAAAGGACCTATTTTCAACATCATCGGTACAACATGTATTCGTAGAATGATTCATAATAATTAATTCTCTAACATTTATTTGTGATATTTCATAAATTTTTAATTCCACAGGTTTTAGCACAATACTCAATAAACAATTAATTAAAATTAGTCATAAAACACAAATTTATTAAACCATAATTTAACTTGACCTTCTTAGTTTTAGATCTATACTTCATTTTAAAATATAATAATGACTTTATGCAGTAGATTTTTAAATAATTTATATGCCTTCAAAGCCTTAGTGATAAATTTAAATATTGTTAGTTTTATTCAAAACTTACACATATGAAACATTTTATAGGAAATCAGTTTCAGACAAAATTTAACTAATAATAGGCAAATTAGATACTAAAATCATGATCATCCGTAGTAGTAGGATGTGAGCCCGTCAGATACAACCCCCTCCTTGGCTTACATAACATTTGACCTCTGCACACGCTGTTGCTACCTGGAGATTGACCTCTGTCCACTAGTTGCTACCTAGTAAGTGACCTTTGGTCAGTGACCTAATGATTACATCACTTGACCACTGGTCAGTCACATACTTATTATGTCACTGGTCACTACTCAGAGACACACTTATTACCTAACTTTTATTATGTCACGTAGTTGTGGACCAACACACCTACATTCTAGAACCTTCCACACACCTACCTTCTAGAACCTTCCACACACCTACCTTCTTGAACTTTTCGTTCTTAAACATTTCACACACACACCAACCAACGATCCGTACCGATCCGCGCTGATCCGTACCTATCAGCACACATCCGCACTGAATCGCACCGATCCGCACCGATCATCGCCAAACACGCCTACAACTACGTCTACAACGACTTAGCAAAATCACTCACTAGTACTATTCAAAATTTTATTAAATATAACAAGTTTGTTTCACAGTGAAAAGAATATGCTCAACATGAAGCATGCAATTCATACTGCAATCGTAGTAGAGAAGGATGAATTCAAATGTAAGTTATCAAGTATTTGATCAATCAGTCTCTTCTGCAATCGGCGTCTTCTGAATTTTCTTTTGCTTGATCTGATATGATGATTCATCGGCGTCGTCATCCGGCATTACAAATATAAATTATGCAGTAATAAATACTATGAACTAAGCTCTGATTTGATTTTCTAAGTTTTCTAAATTAAATTACGACTTTTACAAAGGCAAAAGTCAGGTTAATAATATTGAATTTAAAGATAAATTACGAATGTAGTCTGAATCATTTCAAACAAAATAAATAATTCTGATCTCAATTAAAAAGTTTAAGTTAGTTTAAATATCCATTATTTTAAATTAATTACAGAAGTCTGGTAGAATGCCGTGCATATGGTAATACCATATTTTAGCTGAGTGCAGGATATTGCTCATTGCACATTCTTTAAGCAGACCTTCTGTTTGAAGTGGTTCAATGCCAAGTTTACAAATAAGATCATAAGTTGATGGAGGGATCCACCCTAATTCCCCAATAATACAAGTGTAAAGCTCTACCTGATAATCAGGTTTCGCTACCTGTAATTCACTCTGAAGCAAGCTATATTTCTCAATATTTGCCTTATCAGTTAACTCAAAATGTGAAACAAAATCCATTGGACACTTAATATCAATCATGAATATTCTTTTTCTTTCAGTATCAGTTATTATAAGATCGACGCGTTGTTTAGAATTCAGGACAAGAGAACAAGAATGGTCAACCACGACAATAAAATTAGGATTTTTTAGATTATTCGTTATTATCTTTAGGCAGTCATTGTGTCTCTCTAATGTCAGTATTTGGTGAATCTTGAATGATCAATTGATCATTAAAATTGATAAAAGTCGATAATAATACTAGTTTTCAATTTAAAATACACAAAGTTTATTAAAATCTAACACTTTCCTTATGTTCCAAGCTGTAGCATACGAAGTCATGTCGATTATTTTTAAAAATTAGAGTGAAGATTAGACATACTAAACCATCTGACTTAAAATTAATCTCAACTTCATTTAAACTACTTATATAATAAGAAATGTTATTGATCTAGGTTGATAACAATAATTGTACAGATTTTAAATAATTTTATGGGTACATATACGCAAACGATACTTATTTAGAAATTTGTGTAATCATTTAGAGGGAAAATTTGATTAAGAAAATTAAATTAACCAAAATTTTGACATTAAAACTATTAAGAAATTATATTTCAGAATTATTTAAGAGTTAGTTATCAACTTTTGATATTCGATTAAATATTTTTTATCGTTAAATTGGTTTCAATATGGAAATTGTGTTTAATTAGACTAAAAATTGTAATAAGGTATTGAATAATAGCTAGTATATTAATTTATCATATATTAATTTATCATATATGTCCACATAATATAGAGCCTGTTAAATATTTTAGTTTAAATTTAGGATTTTCGATATAGTTTTCATGAATTTTATATCTAATCGAATGTCAATTGATATTACTAAAGAATTTATTGAGAATTTGACGTAAACTTTTAAGAGAACTGTATCAAATTTAGAGAGAGTATTCCAACGTATGAATATTTCAGAGTGTTAGATATAATGGAAAGGTTAGATTTATCACTATGGATTGGAATTTTGATCAATTCTAGTATGCTTTACAAGTTGGAATATCGAGTTTAGATGTAGTAAGTTACTAGGGGAAATATTGAGTGAGAAATTTAATCAACTAATTATGACGTAATAATAATTTGGATATCAGTATAAGTAATTTCATATTATACAGTGTTAAAAGAAATTAATCAAAGGTAAATATTGAGTAGAAATAATCATTTAATGTTACATTTTACATGAAAATTATCAATAATATATCAATTTTAAGGGATAAATTATGGCTAAATATTGAGTATGCGCAGATAAAATAGGGTTTTAATGATCAATAATATATCAATTTTAAAGAGAGATATTTTGGCTAAATATTGAGTTTGTGTCGATAAATATCGGGTTTTTAATGAAAATGATCAGTAATATATCAATTTTAAGGTATAAATAATGGCTAAATATTGTGTATGTGCAGATAAATGTAGAGTTTTACACGAAATGATCAGTAATATATCAAATAAAGGTGAAAAGTTTAATAATTGGTTACGATTGAGGAGTCTTAATCAAATTTTTGTTGGGATATCAGCGCACATCAATCACTCTATTGTGTGTAAGAGAAATTCATTAAAGATTTTTACTGCATTTTAATAAATCTAGCTATAGCAGGATTTATGTAAACAAATTTCAATGTGGTAATTCTTTAAATTGCAGTCACTTTAGGGGTTAAGTCCAATGTAAAGTAGAGAAATCAATAATTTAGCTTTATATGTGGAATTATTGTCAGTAAATTGTAGGTTATTAATGTAATCTTTACTGGTAATTATAGTTTTTAGGTGAATCGAAGATGAATTCAAAGATTGAGTAGATTTATCCTTTTTGTCGATGATTTGTGATATTTATTGCTACTATGATAGAAATTCATTAAAATTTTATCGAAGATTTTAAGGTGGTTGGATATCCATTTGGACATTAAAGTATATTAATTTTTATCAATATGCTAACAAATATTGTTTTTCTTATACTGGTAAATTAATTTTGTATTGTAGAAAAGTATGTGTAGTTCAATAAATTGTTAAACTTTTAATAGGGATAATTAGTATATTTTTATAGAGGCAAATTCTTATTGTACGGTAACCATAAATTACGACATTTGATAGTCAATTTAACCAATATTTGTTGTACATGAAAATTTTCCAGTCGATCTATTTGATTTTGCTTGAATCGTTATAATTACAACTTTTTTAGATTTGGAAACATTGTTGAAGTATTCTTTATAAGGAAACTTTAGAGTAATGAATTGTGGTAATTGTAGCGTTTTACAATGCATGTAATTAGATTCGGATAAGTTTTAAATAAAATAAGTCAGTGATTAGCAACAAGTTCAACATTATAATAATTTTAAATGACTTTTGTTGATTTATTTAAAAAGATTAATGAAATTATGTTCGATTGAATAGTATGATTTCTTATCAAAGTGGAACCAATAATATTTAGAAAATAGTTTGAACATTAAAATTTGAATTAATTTGAGTCGTTGTCATTGGTAATAAATAGAATTAACCAATCAAAACCAAGTATTCTATAATTTCATTTTCAAATTATTATTTTCATGAAAATTGTAATTATTTTAATTGATAAATTTATTAGTATTTTCAACAACCAGTTTTAGTTAAATAATAAGTTTGTTGAAAAATAGTTTGTATGTTTTCAAATTATTTTCAAGAAAAAATTACAATAAATATATCGATAAATCTATTCATCTATTTTTAGTTTAATAATAGTTTTATTGAAAAATAGTTTGTACGTTTTCAAATTATTTTCAAGAAAACTGTAATAATTTTAATAAATTTATTATTATTTTGAGTTTAGCGATTAAATTTATCGAAAAATAACGTCGTTGTCAATATGAATAGTAACAACCAATCAAAATCAAGTATTTGGTTTGTACGTTTTCAAATTATTTTCAAGAAAACTGTAATAATTTTAATAAATTTATTAGTATTTTGAGTTTAGCGATTAAATTTATCTAAAAATAATGTCATTTTCAATAGCAATAGAAACAGCCAATCAAAATCAAGTATTTGGTTTGTATTTTTTCAAAATTAATTTAAAGAAAAGATATTGAAATATGATTTTTATGTTGTTTCAAGAATAACTTTCTATTGAAAAATTAGTTCAGTCCAATTAATATTTCTAATTAACAATAGCATTTAATCAATCAATAATTTTACGAGTTTATTTAAATTGACGATTAACAAATTTATATACTTTTTAATCTAATTTCAATAGAGATTTTCAATTTAATATTCTTAAATTAAAATATTTATTCATATTTTCAAACCATTTTTAGCAGGTACTTAAAAATTGTCAACGATTATTAAATATATGTATGTTTTTTACCAACTACTCTTTATTAAAGACATGTGTTTACTTGGTATTTAGTAATTATTGGTTTACATAAGGTTATAACTTTTAATCACATAGGGTTAAAAGTTATCTTTCATCTTTTAGGGTTAAAATTGTGTCTTCTTTCATTATTTAGAGTTAGAATTATTAAATATTTCATAACTTTGGGTTAAAATTGTTACCTATTTCATTACATAGGGTTAAAATTCTTAACCTTTTAAATAACTTTATAACAAATCATGTAATAGTTTATCCATAAATTTATCGAAAAGTATTATAATATACCTAGTTTGAATCATAAATTATTTAAATATTTAATAGGTATCACATGATGAAATTTTAATGGTTATTTAATCAATTTTTGGTTGCATAAAGCTTTAATGTTCGAAATTATCGGTTGATTAGCATAATGAATGTAAATCTAATTTTACACGTTTTGGTATCAACATTTAATTAGTATTTAGATCAAAGCTCTTATTAAAAACAAAATTTTATTTAGATATCAATAGTATCTACTTGACTGATATTGACAATGTAATACGTGTTTGTAATAAATTTAAGTGTGAATAATTGTCTTTTTAATTGCTGTGTAAGTTAAATTATTATTATCAATAGCATTATTATTAGCATTAATTAATCCAGTATGCGTGAATTTTTAAAAAATATTGATATAAAACTCATGGATCGATTATTCTTTATCAATTTATATAGTGAGCCCAGTGACTTTTATTTGTAAACTCAGTGACTTATTTTCATAAAAAAACACTAAAATAGTTGTTACAACGAATTTAGTTGATGGTATCGCTAATAACTTATAGAGTCGGATGAACATGTAAATTAGTATTTTCAAATCCTAACTTGGTGAATTATTATCAAAATATTGAATTTTTATTAGAAACAGTATATTTGCTATAAATTTATAGAATTTGGTTAAGTATTTACATGTAAATAATCCTATGATGGGTTATTTTCATAAACTTTATAAATGCAATGTTTAAATCCGATCTTGAATGAGTTATTTTCAAAATTCTTACATCAGTGGTGTCGGTAATAATTCGTTGAGGGGTTCAACTCCTATAATGGGCGAATTATTTTTTATTTTAAAAATTAAATTTTTTAATAGAATATAAATCTGTATATTTTATTTGCTGTAAATTTAAAATTTTATAGAAATTGGTAAAGTAAATCTTGTATAATTTAATTTTTTACATTTAGTTAAGTTGAAATTTTAAACTTGTTGAATTATTTTCTTAAAATTTTGTAAATCCAGTGTTCAAATTTAAGTTTTGAGTGACTTATTTTTAATTAAAATATCAATATACTATAATGGTTTTAAACTTAAATTTTCATGAAAATTATTAAAGTTTTATGATTATTTTGATAAAATTGTTATGTAATATACTACTAACAAAATAGTCAGAAAGCTAAAAAATTTAGGATTGAACATTTATTTTTAAGACGAGTTTGATGTTAATTTATTATGTTTAATGATTATTTTATAATTTTTTATGTAATAATATAATTAACAATTGAAAATTTCATGTAAATATAATTTTTTAATATATCACATGCAAGTAACATGAATCTATGAGGTAAACGAAACTCTTACTTTTATATGAAGTAAACAGTATAATAATAATACCAATAGTACTAGTGAGTGATTTTGCAAAGCCTACGATGGATGGGTATGGATCGTTGATCGTCGGTGTGTGTGTGAAATGTTTAAGAACGAAATGTTCAAGAAGGTAGTTGTGCGGAATGTGGTAGGTGTGTGGAATTATCTAGAAGGTAGGTGTGTGGAATGTTCTAGAAGGTAGGTGTGTAGAAGGTTCTAGAAGGTAGGTGTGTTGGTCCACAACTACGTGACCAAAGGTCAATTACTAGGTAGTAACTAATGGACAGAGGTCAATCTCCAGGTAGCAACAGTGTGTGCAGAGGTCAAATACATATTTAAGGTAAAATTAAACAAATATTTAAACAATGTATGTATTTTTGTTAGAAATATGAATATTTTAGATAAAATTTATGAAATAATCAGCAATCTATGAATACTTATTAAAAATACATGGTCATTTTATTTGGATTCAGAAAGTTTTCTAGGGATTTTAAATGTTGAGATATTTATTGTAGATTGGAAAGATAACGCTTTGTTTATAATTGAATTGCATAAGAACTGTCAATAAAAAAACTTTAATTTCCTCTTGAGTATAATTCTCATTTCAATTATACCACGAAGCAATTACCTGATGCCTTAATACATGTAAAATTTTGCTCACTAAAATTTATATACTGAAACAGTTATAAGTAGACTTGGACTAGTTAAACTTTGACAATTTTATTTGAATTATTCTGAAAAAACAATACATTTGGGTTGATTCACTTAATTTTTAGTAAATCTAAATAAAAGCTCTGAAACATTTCAACAAAAATCAATAAATATTTGTGATCTACATAAAATCTCGCCATGGCAACTACAAGGTAGCCAGGGTAAACTCTCTTATATTTTTGCGATCTATAAAAATGACCTACCTATAAAGATGACCTACATTTTCTAGGAGAGTACTGTTTCAGTGAGAACCTGTTCTAGTGGGGACCAAATCTCTTACTGCTGAAATAACCTGAAAACACAGGCTTTTGTCATTTATCAATCACAGTTATACAATTTAGTAAAGAAATCAAAGCAATAATTTATACTATTATAATGACGTCCCATGCCTAATAATGAAGCGCAATAAATGGAAAAATAATGGTATTTATTGAGAAAAAAACAATACAATTTGACTGCATTTTTAATCTTGACTTTGAGCAAAATTCCACGGTATGGATAAATAAAATTTAGGAAATAATATGGTTTTTAATTTCATATTTTTAATCATTTTTATTAATTTTAGGCCACAATCAAGGCCGACCTTCTCTGGAGTAGGTGGCGGTTGCAGGACCCAACAAAATAAAAATTTAAGTAAGTAAAGACGAATTTTAACAAATTGAAAGCGCGGCTTTGTATTAAAATCATTTTTATACAATCGACTAATGACAATTTATTTTGGTTTATAAATGTAAAAAAAGAATTATCAATTTTAACATGCAACATAACTAAACTTTTGAATAATATCTTGGAAATTAAATTATGAAACTTACGAAATAAAAATTCGTCAATTTAAGATTCATTTTCGTTAATAAAATAAAAGCTTTACCCGTTTCTAAGTCGAACTGAACAACTGCGCCGGCCCAAAAACAAGCAACCCACAAATGATTTTTGGAATCCATTGTAAGGCCATCTGGGAGACCAAGGTCCACAGAGGAATAATTGTTAAAGTCAATGCAAACTCTTTTATTGGCTATCAAAATAATATATATTAATTTTAGATTTACAAATATTAATAAATATTAATTTTGTTATAATTATTATTTTTAAAGTTGTGAATTTTAAATAAAAAACTTTATGTAATTGGTAATTTGTTTTTAACAAAATAATTAGTCAAGGGACCTTTCAATTATCTTCTCAGAATAGATAATATTCAAATTAGTTACCAGTACTACAGTGGCAAGCCACAGATGATGAATACTGCAAGGAGAAGATTGCAAAGCCGGAGAAAAATTTCGATGAACAAGCGTAAGAAAAATTCAGAAATCGCAAATAGCAATGAGGACTGATTGAGCAAATTCATTCATAATAACATTTGATTTCGTCTATCTTTATTGCGATTGCAGTATGAATTGTATACCTTATGTAAAGCATTTTCTTATCAATATAAAAGACTTGTTATATTTAATAAAATTTTGAATAATAATAAAAATAATAATAATAATAATAAGGATAATAATGATAATAACATTAATAATAATAGAAAGCACCAATCCAAAATTATATATTCTACTAAAATGTATTTTGACAGCCTCGCTGACATCGTTAGGTAGACTGAACTTGAAAATATATTGATTTAAAATGCTTTATTCATACAAATTTCTTCATTTAAATTTTAAAAATTATTCCTATTAAAAATATCAAATTATGTTTCAAAATCAAGTTTTTGTTCACAGTATACTTATGGAATTGATAGAAATTAGTAAACACAATTTTTAACCATAATTACGAAGAGTATGATACTAATTCGTATGATAAAAAGAAAAAAAATAAATTGAGTAAAACACATTTTAAATTACTTAACTTTAACCGGCTTTTTAGAATTTCAGTTAAAGGTAACCAGTTAATTTATGAGTATATTTTCGGTTTCGGTTTCGATTTCTGTTGGTGAAATATTTAGAGAAATAACGATTAACCGGTTTCGGATACCAGTTTCCATCCCTGCACAGGTTCAACCCATTTGTAACTGAACTTTCAAAAAGGAATAGTTATAAATCTCTGTACAGTTGATAAAACGTTTTAAATATACCAATGGAAATGTAGAAGGATATTAAATTATTTTTATTTCAAATTTTTACAGAACGTGGCTAGCATCTGTTTTAGATAAAAATTTATTCTTTTACTACATAAGTAAATCAAATTTGGCTATATTTATATATAAAATATTTATAATTAAAACAATGAAATTCTTACAAATATTGCTATTTTCACTATCATAATCAAAAACATAAATCTGCCTTGCACAAGAGTCGACAAAGAACATTTTGTCACCATTTGCGTTCCAATCTAAACCGTTACTGAGATCATAACCAGTATCCATCACTATTGCCTCTGAATTGCCTTTTTTATACTTGAATAATGATCCTCCATTTGGATTTAGTACAACGCCAGGGCTGCTCTCGTCACTCATTGTGCCTAACATAAATTTTTTTGAAAATATGATTAATTAAATTCAATTGAAAATCTAATAAATTTTTGTGTGGATTTATGTTGTTGATGTATGCTGTATGTTGAATTCCTTATTTTAAAATTATTGCATTGAAAGAAATTCTTCGTGCCGATTTGTTTTAATAGTATTTCTTCGACTTAAAGAAATAGTTGATGAAAAGTTCTATTTTTTTGAAAAGTGTTTGATTTAATTTGCTGTATTAATAACGTTTCTTAATAAAATCTCCTTACCAGCAACCAAAACTCCTTTTTTGTCACATTTGGCATCATTAAATCTATTTAATGGTTTGTCTATGTCAACTGCGAAAAGTAGTTTTTGATTTTCATGATTCAGTGATTCCCAGTCAACTTGAAATGTTTCGTTTTTATTGGACACGATGCTGTACCTTTGATCGGAGCATGGAATGTTGAAACTTGCACATTTTTCTGGATAAGTGATAATTGTATTATACTCTTCATTATATCATGATTATTTAATACTCATTTCAAATGATTTCATAAATTTTGTTGTAGGATTCCATCGGAATATTTTCGAGGAGCCTGAGGTCGTACATGCATCAACAAGACTCAGTTCTTGATTGCGTTCATCCCAATATGGACACTCTCCTGTCCATTCGAACAAATTTGCTAGTACAACTTCCATGTTTGATTTGATTTTGAATCCTGGATGACCTTATATGATTCATTAAAATCAACATAAATTGGAATTTGATTGGCAAATGTATGAAATTCACTTACAAATATATCTGATGTATGCAAGCCAACCAGATTATACCTGATAAATTTTGTCAAAATATTCATAATTTACCAAAGATAAAATGAATTTGTGCCACTAAATTAGATTAAAATCGTAGTACTTGACTCACTATAATTTTGCATAAAAAATATAAAATGAAAATAGTTAAAAGTTGGATTTTTTGAAATTGATACTAATGTATACATAAGTGGGTTTGCCTTTTCTATTATTAAAATTAACTAATTGTCCAATGATTGAAATTATTTCAAATCTATTAGCGTTCGCTTTCTACAGCAGCGTGGTATTTTAAAAAATCATGCCCTGGTACTGTCGTTTACAATTATTCACTGTCGCTGGTGAGGCAGAGAGGCGATCCATATACGACGAGACAGACGGATGCAAGGATCGAAGTTATCTTTCAAAAAAGTCATCCCATTCATCTATTGTTCGAGGAAAAAAGTTCTGTGAAAAATGATTTAGATAATAGTGTTACTCACTATTTAGTGGACGTCCATAAATTATGTCAACAAAATAAAGGAGGTGGGAGTTTGAGATAAATTTACTTCAACAATGTTATTTTTTACAATATATTTAATAAAATAAAAAGATTAAATAAATACGAAACCTAGTTGAGATCTTGAAATTAAAAAGCCATCTTCAAAAATAAAAATATTAATAGAAATTGAGTAAATTTGTTCATGTTCTAAACTTATGTTGGACCAGAACATAAACGGCCTTGAGAATCGTTTAAATAAATCGGTAATACACACGCAAATACAACATGCAGATTTAAAATCGGACCCATAAAACACCAACTAACCATGCTAAAATATGAGAGAGAAACAATTAAATATAAAATCAAGAAACACAAAAGTAGATTAAAATAATAACAAAGTGCAACAAGATCCGCACGAAATAAACATAAACATAACATGAGAACATAAAAATTTGACCGAAATTTGACAATTTACCGAAAAATGCGAAAATTCATAATAATGGAACTAAAAGTAAATAATTTGCATTGGAAACAATTCAATTAAAAAATTAAAAATAAAATTGTCAAATTAAATTATAAAAATAACAAAATTAAGATTAGAATATACTAGAAAATCACAAGGTCAAATTTTGTTTTACTAAATCAATTTTAACACGCAAGGTTAGGGTCGTATAATAGGTATATATACCGATTCATTTCCACATAATATATCTCTTAAACAGTTTTAACCAAGAAACTCTTAATTAGTTTTAATCTGAAGAATCAGTTCTAACTCAGTATCAATTCGTGAAATAAATGTGAGTGGAGAGATGTTTTGGAAACTTTCTCCACGTCGCACCAAAAGTAGGTAGTTAGTAGTACACTGCAACATAAAAAAATAGAGGGGGGGGTTTATTTACAGATTAAATTCGGATTATCTTGATTACATAATGATGTAATCAACTTAATTAATTTTGTGTGTATTAATTTTTTTTTCGAAATTTTTATGTATTTTTTTTCAAAATTTTTTTCGAGTTTTTGGCGCGATTTTTTTTTTAAATTCAAATTTATTTTCGAATTTATTTTCAATATTTAAAATAAAATTTTTAAGTATTTCTAATTAAAATTTTTTCAGTTTAATTTTATCAATGTAGTTTTTATATAAGATTTTTAAAATATGATTTTTATATATAAATTATATATGATTTTAAGTAGAATTTTCAGTATAATCAAAGAAATTTAGCTTTAACATAATAATAATAATAATAATAATAATAATAATAATAATAATAATAATAATAATAATAATAATAATATTTCAATAACTTTTCTTTAAATTAATTATGAAAAAGTACAAACCAAATACTTAATTTTGATTGGCTGTTACTATTGACAACGACATTATTTTGCGATAAATTTAATCGCGAAACTCAAAATACTAATAAATTTATTAAAATTATTACAGTTTTCTTGAAAATAATTTGAAAACATACAAACTATTTTTAATAAACTTATTATTATTTAACTAAAACCGGTTGTTGAAAATACTAATAAATTTATCAATTAAAATAATTAAAATTTAAATGAAAATACTAATTTGAAAATGAAATTATAGAATACTTGATTTTGATTAGTTAATTCTATTTATTACCAATGACAACGACTCAAATTAATTCAAATTTTAATGTTCAAACTATTTTCTAAATATTATTGGTACCGCATTGATAGGAAATCATTCTATTCAATCTAACATAATTTCATTAATCTTTTTAAATAAATCAACAAAAGTCATTTAAAATTAATATAATGTTGAACTTATTGCTAATCATCTACTTATTTTATTTAAAATTTATCCGAATCTAATTATATGCATTGTAAAACACTACAGGTAATAATTCTTTGATGCTCCTATTAACATTACAACTTTTACATGCTGGACCAATACATTTTCCTGTAAAATGGTCTAACCTTATCTACTATGTTCTTATTACACAAATAACAATATTCACAATTATCAAATGAATATTCTTTAAAAATTCATAAACGTAGTTTTGACCAATGAAATGATGGTAACTTGTCATATCAGTGAAGTTGTTGATTAATAAGAGTCCATCAGAAATTGGCAAATGTTTTTGAAAATAAATGATCTTTTGGTAAAATAGATTCAAAATCTGCATAGATAACGAAATGAGGTGTTATCGTTTTTGAACTCCAAATATTTATCTTTTGGTAATGTATATAGCGTAGTACCAAACTGATTTTTCTTACATAACTCTTGATGTTTTTCAAAGGATTTTTGGCTTACGAAATCCATTTAAACAATTTTCACACCATTTGCAACAAATTCAAACATTACGATCATTATTTTTATGACAATTCATCAAGGATTGTAAATTAGTTACTGCTGTATAATGATATTTTTCACCCTCCTTTATCAATAATAAATAAATTGGATCCAATCCAGTTACTTTTGTTCGGTGAATTATATTTAAATATGGATGCTTCGTTATAAGTTCTTCTCTATCCTCAAAATTTTCGTTAAATCATTACATTAATTGCTAAACCAGGATTTTTCTTCACAAAAGTTGGGATATCACACAGGTTCATTGACATATCGTAAGGATCGTATATCAAGTCATCGTATATCAAGTCAAAATAAAATTTTTAAGTATTTCTAATTAAAATTTTTTCAGTTTAATTTTATCAATGTAGTTTTTATATAAGATTTTTAAAATATGATTTTTATATATAAATTATATATGATTTTAAGTAGAATTTTCAGTATAATCAAAGAAATTTAGCTTTAACATAATAATAATAATAATAATAATAATAATAATAATAATAATAATAATAATAATAATAATAATAATATTTCAATAACTTTTCTTTAAATTAATTTTGAAAAAGTACAAACCAAATACTTAATTTTGATTGGCTGTTACTATTGACAACGACATTATTTTGCGATAAATTTAATCGCGAAACTCAAAATACTAATAAATTTATTAAAATTATTACAGTTTTCTTGAAAATAATTTGAAAACATACAAACTATTTTTAATAAACTTATTATTATTTAACTAAAACCGGTTGTTGAAAATACTAATAAATTTATCAATTAAAATAATTAAAATTTAAATGAAAATACTAATTTGAAAATGAAATTATAGAATACTTGATTTTGATTAGTTAATTCTATTTATTACCAATGACAACGACTCAAATTAATTCAAATTTTAATGTTCAAACTATTTTCTAAATATTATTGGTACCGCATTGATAGGAAATCATTCTATTCAATCTAACATAATTTCATTAATCTTTTTAAATAAATCAACAAAAGTCATTTAAAATTAATATAATGTTGAACTTATTGCTAATCATCTACTTATTTTATTTAAAATTTATCCGAATCTAATTATATGCATTGTAAAACACTACAGGTAATAATTCTTTGATGCTCCTATTAACATTACAACTTTTACATGCTGGACCAATACATTTTCCTGTAAAATGGTCTAACCTTATCTACTATGTTCTTATTACACAAATAACAATATTCACAATTATCAAATGAATATTCTTTAAAAATTCATAAACGTAGTTTTGACCAATGAAATGATGGTAACTTGTCATATCAGTGAAGTTGTTGATTAATAAGAGTCCATCAGAAATTGGCAAATGTTTTTGAAAATAAATGATCTTTTGGTAAAATAGATTCAAAATCTGCATAGATAACGAAATGAGGTGTTATCGTTTTTGAACTCCAAATATTTATCTTTTGGTAATGTATATAGCGTAGTACCAAACTGATTTTTCTTACATAACTCTTGATGTTTTTCAAAGGATTTTTGGCTTACGAAATCCATTTAAACAATTTTCACACCATTTGCAACAAATTCAAACATTACGATCATTATTTTTATGACAATTCATCAAGGATTGTAAATTAGTTACTGCTGTATAATGATATTTTTCACCCTCCTTTATCAATAATAAATAAATTGGATCCAATCCAGTTACTTTTGTTCGGTGAATTATATTTAAATATGGATGCTTCGTTATAAGTTCTTCTCTATCCTCAAAATTTTCGTTAAATCATTACATTAATTGCTAAACCAGGATTTTTCTTCACAAAAGTTGGGATATCACACAGTTTCATTGACATATCGTAAGGATCGTATATCAAGTCATCGTATATCAAGTCAAAATAAAATTTTTAAGTATTTCTAATTAAAATTTTTTCAGTTTAATTTTATCAATGTAGTTTTTATATAAGATTTTTAAAATATGATTTTTATATATAAATTATATATGATTTTAAGTAGAATTTTCAGTATAATCAAAGAAATTTAGCTTTAACATAATAATAATAATAATAATAATAATAATAATAATAATAATAATAATATTTCAATAACTTTTCTTTAAATTAATTATGAAAAAGTACAAACCAAATACTTAATTTTGATTGGCTGTTACTATTGACAACGACATTATTTTGCGATAAATTTAATCGCGAAACTCAAAATACTAATAAATTTATTAAAATTATTACAGTTTTCTTGAAAATAATTTGAAAACATACAAACTATTTTTAATAAACTTATTATTATTTAACTAAAACCGGTTGTTGAAAATACTAATAAATTTATCAATTAAAATAATTAAAATTTAAATGAAAATACTAATTTGAAAATGAAATTATAGAATACTTGATTTTGATTAGTTAATTCTATTTATTACCAATGACAACGACTCAAATTAATTCAAATTTTAATGTTCAAACTATTTTCTAAATATTATTGGTACCGCATTGATAGGAAATCATTCTATTCAATCTAACATAATTTCATTAATCTTTTTAAATAAATCAACAAAAGTCATTTAAAATTAATATAATGTTGAACTTATTGCTAATCATCTACTTATTTTATTTAAAATTTATCCGAATCTAATTATATGCATTGTAAAACACTACAGGTAATAATTCTTTGATGCTCCTATTAACATTACAACTTTTACATGCTGGACCAATACATTTTCCTGTAAAATGGTCTAACCTTATCTACTATGTTCTTATTACACAAATAACAATATTCACAATTATCAAATGAATATTCTTTAAAAATTCATAAACGTAGTTTTGACCAATGAAATGATGGTAACTTGTCATATCAGTGAAGTTGTTGATTAATAAGAGTCCATCAGAAATTGGCAAATGTTTTTGAAAATAAATGATCTTTTGGTAAAATAGATTCAAAATCTGCATAGATAACGAAATGAGGTGTTATCGTTTTTGAACTCCAAATATTTATCTTTTGGTAATGTATATAGCGTAGTACCAAACTGATTTTTCTTACATAACTCTTGATGTTTTTCAAAGGATTTTTGGCTTACGAAATCCATTTAAACAATTTTCACACCATTTGCAACAAATTCAAACATTACGATCATTATTTTTATGACAATTCATCAAGGATTGTAAATTAGTTACTGCTGTATAATGATATTTTTCACCCTCCTTTATCAATAATAAATAAATTGGATCCAATCCAGTTACTTTTGTTCGGTGAATTATATTTAAATATGGATGCTTCGTTATAAGTTCTTCTCTATCCTCAAAATTTTCGTTAAATCATTACATTAATTGCTAAACCAGGATTTTTCTTCACAAAAGTTGGGATATCACACAGTTTCATTGACATATCGTAAGGATCGTATATCAAGTCATCGTATATCAAGTCAAAATAAAATTTTTAAGTATTTCTAATTAAAATTTTTTCAGTTTAATTTTATCAATGTAGTTTTTATATAAGATTTTTAAAATATGATTTTTATATATAAATTATATATGATTTTAAGTAGAATTTTCAGTATAATCAAAGAAATTTAGCTTTAACATAATAATAATAATAATAATAATAATAATAATAATAATAATAATAATAATATTTCAATAACTTTTCTTTAAATTAATTATGAAAAAGTACAAACCAAATACTTAATTTTGATTGGCTGTTACTATTGACAACGACATTATTTTGCGATAAATTTAATCGCGAAACTCAAAATACTAATAAATTTATTAAAATTATTACAGTTTTCTTGAAAATAATTTGAAAACATACAAACTATTTTTAATAAACTTATTATTATTTAACTAAAACCGGTTGTTGAAAATACTAATAAATTTATCAATTAAAATAATTAAAATTTAAATGAAAATACTAATTTGAAAATGAAATTATAGAATACTTGATTTTGATTAGTTAATTCTATTTATTACCAATGACAACGACTCAAATTAATTCAAATTTTAATGTTCAAACTATTTTCTAAATATTATTGGTACCGCATTGATAGGAAATCATTCTATTCAATCTAACATAATTTCATTAATCTTTTTAAATAAATCAACAAAAGTCATTTAAAATTAATATAATGTTGAACTTATTGCTAATCATCTACTTATTTTATTTAAAATTTATCCGAATCTAATTATATGCATTGTAAAACACTACAGGTAATAATTCTTTGATGCTCCTATTAACATTACAACTTTTACATGCTGGACCAATACATTTTCCTGTAAAATGGTCTAACCTTATCTACTATGTTCTTATTACACAAATAACAATATTCACAATTATCAAATGAATATTCTTTAAAAATTCATAAACGTAGTTTTGACCAATGAAATGATGGTAACTTGTCATATCAGTGAAGTTGTTGATTAATAAGAGTCCATCAGAAATTGGCAAATGTTTTTGAAAATAAATGATCTTTTGGTAAAATAGATTCAAAATCTGCATAGATAACGAAATGAGGTGTTATCGTTTTTGAACTCCAAATATTTATCTTTTGGTAATGTATATAGCGTAGTACCAAACTGATTTTTCTTACATAACTCTTGATGTTTTTCAAAGGATTTTTGGCTTACGAAATCCATTTAAACAATTTTCACACCATTTGCAACAAATTCAAACATTACGATCATTATTTTTATGACAATTCATCAAGGATTGTAAATTAGTTACTGCTGTATAATGATATTTTTCACCCTCCTTTATCAATAATAAATAAATTGGATCCAATCCAGTTACTTTTGTTCGGTGAATTATATTTAAATATGGATGCTTCGTTATAAGTTCTTCTCTATCCTCAAAATTTTCGTTAAATCATTACATTAATTGCTAAACCAGGATTTTTCTTCACAAAAGTTGGGATATCACACAGTTTCATTGACATATCGTAAGGATCGTATATCAAGTCATCGTATATCAAGTCAAAATAAAATTTTTAAGTATTTCTAATTAAAATTTTTTCAGTTTAATTTTATCAATGTAGTTTTTATATAAGATTTTTAAAATATGATTTTTATATATAAATTATATATGATTTTAAGTAGAATTTTCAGTATAATCAAAGAAATTTAGCTTTAACATAATAATAATAATAATAATAATAATAATAATAATAATAATAATAATAATAATAATAATAATAATAATAATAATAATAATATTTCAATAACTTTTCTTTAAATTAATTTTGAAAAAGTACAAACCAAATACTTAATTTTGATTGGCTGTTACTATTGACAACGACATTATTTTGCGATAAATTTAATCGCGAAACTCAAAATACTAATAAATATATTAAAATTATTACAGTTTTCTTGAAAATAATTTGAAAACATACAAACTATTTTTAATAAACTTATTATTATTTAACTAAAACCGGTTGTTGAAAATACTAATAAATTTATCAATTAAAATAATTAAAATTTAAATGAAAATACTAATTTGAAAATGAAATTATAGAATACTTGATTTTGATTAGTTAATTCTATTTATTACCAATGACAACGACTCAAATTAATTCAAATTTTAATGTTCAAACTATTTTCTAAATATTATTGGTACCGCATTGATAGGAAATCATTCTATTCAATCTAACATAATTTCATTAATCTTTTTAAATAAATCAACAAAAGTCATTTAAAATTAATATAATGTTGAACTTATTGCTAATCATCTACTTATTTTATTTAAAATTTATCCGAATCTAATTATATGCATTGTAAAACACTACAGGTAATAATTCTTTGATGCTCCTATTAACATTACAACTTTTACATGCTGGACCAATACATTTTCCTGTAAAATGGTCTAACCTTATCTACTATGTTCTTATTACACAAATAACAATATTCACAATTATCAAATGAATATTCTTTAAAAATTCATAAACGTAGTTTTGACCAATGAAATGATGGTAACTTGTCATATCAGTGAAGTTGTTGATTAATAAGAGTCCATCAGAAATTGGCAAATGTTTTTGAAAATAAATGATCTTTTGGTAAAATAGATTCAAAATCTGCATAGATAACGAAATGAGGTGTTATCGTTTTTGAACTCCAAATATTTATCTTTTGGTAATGTATATAGCGTAGTACCAAACTGATTTTTCTTACATAACTCTTGATGTTTTTCAAAGGATTTTTGGCTTACGAAATCCATTTAAACAATTTTCACACCATTTGCAACAAATTCAAACATTACGATCATTATTTTTATGACAATTCATCAAGGATTGTAAATTAGTTACTGCTGTATAATGATATTTTTCACCCTCCTTTATCAATAATAAATAAATTGGATCCAATCCAGTTACTTTTGTTCGGTGAATTATTTAAATATGGATGCTTCGTTATAAGTTCTTCTCTATCCTCAAAATTTTCGTTAAATCATTACATTAATTGCTAAACCAGGATTTTTCTTCACAAAAGTTGGGATATCACACAGTTTCATTGACATATCGTAAGGATCGTATATCAAGTCATCGTATATCAAGTCAAAATAAAATTTTTAAGTATTTCTAATTAAAATTTTTTCAGTTTAATTTTATCAATGTAGTTTTTATATAAGATTTTTAAAATATGATTTTTATATATAAATTATATATGATTTTAAGTAGAATTTTCAGTATAATCAAAGAAATTTAGCTTTAACATAATAATAATAATAATAATAATAATAATAATAATAATAATAATAATATTTCAATAACTTTTCTTTAAATTAATTATGAAAAAGTACAAACCAAATACTTAATTTTGATTGGCTGTTACTATTGACAACGACATTATTTTGCGATAAATTTAATCGCGAAACTCAAAATACTAATAAATTTATTAAAATTATTACAGTTTTCTTGAAAATAATTTGAAAACATACAAACTATTTTTAATAAACTTATTATTATTTAACTAAAACCGGTTGTTGAAAATACTAATAAATTTATCAATTAAAATAATTAAAATTTAAATGAAAATACTAATTTGAAAATGAAATTATAGAATACTTGATTTTGATTAGTTAATTCTATTTATTACCAATGACAACGACTCAAATTAATTCAAATTTTAATGTTCAAACTATTTTCTAAATATTATTGGTACCGCATTGATAGGAAATCATTCTATTCAATCTAACATAATTTCATTAATCTTTTTAAATAAATCAACAAAAGTCATTTAAAATTAATATAATGTTGAACTTATTGCTAATCATCTACTTATTTTATTTAAAATTTATCCGAATCTAATTATATGCATTGTAAAACACTACAGGTAATAATTCTTTGATGCTCCTATTAACATTACAACTTTTACATGCTGGACCAATACATTTTCCTGTAAAATGGTCTAACCTTATCTACTATGTTCTTATTACACAAATAACAATATTCACAATTATCAAATGAATATTCTTTAAAAATTCATAAACGTAGTTTTGACCAATGAAATGATGGTAACTTGTCATATCAGTGAAGTTGTTGATTAATAAGAGTCCATCAGAAATTGGCAAATGTTTTTGAAAATAAATGATCTTTTGGTAAAATAGATTCAAAATCTGCATAGATAACGAAATGAGGTGTTATCGTTTTTGAACTCCAAATATTTATCTTTTGGTAATGTATATAGCGTAGTACCAAACTGATTTTTCTTACATAACTCTTGATGTTTTTCAAAGGATTTTTGGCTTACGAAATCCATTTAAACAATTTTCACACCATTTGCAACAAATTCAAACATTACGATCATTATTTTTATGACAATTCATCAAGGATTGTAAATTAGTTACTGCTGTATAATGATATTTTTCACCCTCCTTTATCAATAATAAATAAATTGATATTTTTTATCGTTAAATTGGTTTCAATATGGAAATTGTGTTTAATTAGACTAAAAATTGTAATAAGGTATTGAATAATAGCTAGTATATTAATTTATCATATATTAATTTATCATATATGTCCACATAATATAGAGCCTGTTAAATATTTTAGCTTAAATTTAGGATTTTCGATATAGTTTTCATGAATTTTATATCTAATCGAATGCCAATTGATATTACTAAAGAATTTATTGAGAATTTGACGTAAAATTTTAAGAGAACTGTATCAAATTTAGAGAGAGTATTCCAACGTATGAATATTTCAGAGTGTTAGATATAATGGAAAGGTTAGATTTATCACTATGGATTGGAATTTTGATCAATTCTAGTATGCTTTACAAGTTGGAATATCGAGTTTAGATGTAGTAAGTTACTAGGGGAAATATTGAGTGAGAAATTTAATCAACTAATTATGACGTAATAATAATTTGGATATCAGTATAAGTAATTTCATATTATACAGTGTTAAAAGAAATTAATCAAAGGTAAATATTGAGTAGAAATAATCATTTAATGTTACATTTTACATGAAAATTATCAGTAATATATCAATTTTAAGGGATAAATTATGGCTAAATATTGAGTATGCGCAGATAAAATAGGGTTTTAATGATCAATAATATATCAATTTTAAAGAGAGATATTTTGGCTAAATATTGAGTTTGTGTCGATAAATATCGGGTTTTTAATGAAAATGATCAGTAATATATCAATTTTAAGGTATAAATAATGGCTAAATATTGTGTATGTGCAGATAAATGTAGAGTTTTACACGAAATGATCAGTAATATATCAAATAAAGGTGAAAAGTTTAATAATTGGTTACGATTGAGGAGTCTTAATCAAATTTTTGTTGGGATATCACCGCACATCAATCACTCTATTGCGTGTAAGAAAAATTCATTAAAGATTTTTACTGCATTTTAATAAATCTAGCTATAGCAGGATTTATGTAAACAAATTTCGATGTGGTAATTCTTTAAATTACAGTCACTTTAGGGGTTAAGTCCAATGTAAAGTAGAGAAATCAATAATTTAGCTTTATATGTGGAATTATTGTCAGTAAATTGTAGGTTATTAATGTAATCTTTACTGGTAATTATAGTTTTTAGGTGAATCGAAGATGAATTCAAAGATTGAGTAGATTTATCCTTTTTGTCGATGATTTGTGATATTTATTGCTACTATGATAGAAATTCATTAAAATTTATCGAAGATTTTAAGGTGGTTGGATATCCATTTGGACATTAAAGTATATTAATTTTTATCAATATGCTAACAAATATTGTTTTTCTTATACTGGTAAATTAATTTTGTATTGAAGAAAAGTATGTGTAGTTCAATAAATTGTTAAACTTTTAATAGGGATAATTAGTATATTTTTATAGAGGCAAATTCTTATTGTACGGTAACCATAAATTACGACATTTGATAGTCAATTTAACCAATATTTGTTGTACATGAAAATTTTCTAGTCGATCTATTTGATTTTGCTTGAATCGTTATAATTACAACTTTTTTAGATTTGGAAACATTGTTGAAGTATTCTTTATAAGGAAACTTTAGAGTAATGAATTGTGGTAATTGTAGCGTTTTACAATGAATGTAATTAGATTCGGATAAGTTTTAAATAAAATAAGTCAGTGATTAGCAACAAGTTCAACATTATTATAATTTTAAATGACTTTTGTTGATTTATTTAAAAAGATTAATGAAATTATGTTCGATTGAATAGTATGATTTCTTATCAAAGTGGAACCAATAATATTTAGAAAATAATTTGAACATTAAAATTTGAATTAATTTGAGTCGTTGTCATTGGTAATAAATAGAATTAACCAATCAAAACCAAGTATTCTATAATTTCATTTTCAAATTATTATTTTCATGAAAATTGTAATTATTTTAATTGATAAATTTATTAGTATTTTCAACAACCAGTTTTAGTTAAATAATAAGTTTATTGAAAAATAGTTTGTATGTTTTCAAATTATTTTCAAGAAAAATTACAATAAATATATCGATAAATCTATTCATCTATTTTTAGTTTAATAATAGTTTTATTGAAAAATAGTTTGTACGTTTTCAAATTATTTTCAAGAAAACTGTAATAATTTTAATATATTTATTATTATTTTGAGTTTAGCGATTAAATTTATCGAAAAATAACGTCGTTGTCAATATGAATAGTAACAACCAATCAAAATCAAGTATTTGGTTTGTACGTTTTCAAATTATTTTCAAGAAAACTGTAATAATTTTAATAAATTTATTAGTATTTTGAGTTTAGCGATTAAATTTATCGAAAAATAATGTCATTTTCAATAGCAATAGAAACAGCCAATCAAAATCAAGTATTTGGTTTGTACTTTTTCAAAATTAATCTAAAGAAAAGATATTGAAATATGATTTTTATGTTGTTTCAAGAATAACTTTCTATTGAAAAATTAGTTCAGTCCAATTAATATTTCTAATTAACAATAGCATTTAATCAATCAATAATTTTACGAGTTTATTTAAATTGATGATTAACAAATTTATATACTTTTTAATCTAATTTCAATAGAGATTTTCAATTTAATTTTCTTAAATTAAAATATTTATTCATATTTTCAAACCATTTTTAGCAGGTACTTAAAAATTGTCAACGATTATTAAATATATGTATGTTTTTTACCAACTACTCTTTATTAAAGACATGTGTTTACTTGGTATTTAGTAATTATTGGTTTACATAAGGTTATAACTTTTAATCACATAGGGTTAAAAGTTATCTTTCATCTTTTAGGGTTAAAATTGTGTCTTCTTTCATTATTTAGAGTTAGAATTATTAAATATTTCATTACTTTGGGTTAAAATTGTTACCTATTTCATTACATAGGGTTAAAATTCTTAACCTTTTAAATAACTTTATAACAAATCATGTAATAGTTTATCCATAAATTTATCGAAAAGTATTATAATATACCTAGTTTGAATCATAAATTATTTAAATATTTAATAGGTATCACATGATGAAATTTTAATGGTTATTTAATCAATTTTTGGTTGCATAAAGCTTTAATGTTCGAAATTATCGGTTGATTAGCATAATGAATGTAAATCTAATTTTACACGTTTTGGTATCAACATTTAATTAGTATTTAGATCAAAGCTCTTATTAAAAACAAAATTTTATTTAGATATCAATAGTATCTACTTGACTGATATTGACAATGTAATACGTGTTTGTAATAAATTTAAGTGTGAATAATTGTCTTTTTAATTGTTGTGTAAGTTAAATTATTATTATCAATAGAATTATTATTAGCATTAATTAATCCAGTATGCGTGAATTTTTAAAAAATATTGATATAAAACTCATGGATCGATTATTCTTTATCAATTTATATAGTGAGCCCAGTGACTTTTATTTGTAAACTCAGTGACTTATTTTCATAAAAAAACACTAAAATAGTTGTTACAACGAATTTAGTTGATGGTATCGCTAATAACTTATAGAGTCGGATGAACATGTAAATTAGTATTTTCAAATCCTAACTTGGTGAATTATTATCAAAATATTGAATTTTTATTAGAAACAGTATATTTGCTATAAATTTATAGAATTTGGTTAAGTATTTACATGTAAATAATCCTATTAATTATTTTCATAAACTAATCCAATGTTTAAATCCTATCTTGAATGAGTTATTTTCAAAATTCTTACATCAGTGGTGTCGGTAAAAATAAAAGTTTTGCATTCGGGCATTATTTAGGTATCAATGCCAATGAAGATATTGAAGCTTTTATTTAAATAAATGTTGTCTTGTAAATGTGTTTGTCTTTTTATTCTATTGTTTTGTAATTATTATTAAATGAGACTTGTAACAGTCTGGTGTCGGTAATAATTCGTTGAGTCGTGGGTTCAACTCATATAGTGGGCGAATTAATTTTTTATTTTAAAATTAAATTTTTTAATAGAAAATAAATCTATATATTTTATTTGCTGTAAATTTAAAATTTTATAGAAATTGGTAAAGTAAATCTTGTATAATTTAATTTTTTACATTTAGTTAAGTTGAAATTTTAAACTTGTTGAATTATTTTCTTAAAATATTGAATTTTGTAAATCCAGTGATAAAATTTAAGTTTTGAGTGACTTGATTTTAATTAAATAAACTATCAATATTCTATAGTGCTTTTAAACTTAAATTTTCATGAAAATTATTAAAGTTTTATGATTATTTTGATAAAATTGTTATGTAATAAACTACTAACAAAATAGTCAGTAAGCTAAATAATTTAGAATTGAACATTTATTTTTAAGACGAGTTTGATGTTAATTTATTATGTTTAATGATTATTTTATAATTTTTTATGTAATAATATAATTAACAATTGAAAATTTCATGTAAATATAATTTTTTAATATATCACATGCAAGTAACATGAATCAATGAGGTAAACGAAACTCATACGTTTAGGTTAGAGTTTATTTATAGTTTTTATAGTTTTTTTTTATAAAGATTTTAATTGGTGGAATTATTATTATTATTATTATTATTTTTATTATTATTATTATTATTATTATTATTATTATTATTATTATGTTAAAGCTAAATTTCTTTGATCGTTATCAACGTGTATAAAAAAAAATTCATTGATTAAATTATGCTGAAAATTCTACTTATAAATCATATATAATTTAAACTTATGTATAAAAATCATATTTTTAAAATCATATATAAAAATTCATCGATAAAATTATACTGAAAACAAACTTTGTATAAAAAATTTCATTATAAAATTATGTTAAAAATTATTTACTTTGAAAAATTATATTTTTAATTATATATATATTGAAAATTATACTAAAATCTTCGTCTTAAAAAATCATTTAGAAAAAAATTCATTGATAAAATTATGCTGAAAATTATACTTAGAAATCATATATAATTTAAACTTATGTATAAAAATCATATTTTAAAAATCATATTTAAAAACTACATTGATAAACTGAAAAAATTTTAATTAGAAATTTTAAATTAAAAATTATACTGAAAAAATTTCATCTTAAAAATTCGTATATAAAAATTCATCGATAAAATTATACTGAAAATTCTACTTAAAATCATATATAATTTATATATAAAAATCATATTTTTAAAATCTTATATAAAAACTACATTAATAAAATTAAACTGAAAAAATTTTAATTAGAAATACTTAAAAAATTTTATTTTAAATATTGAAAATAAATTCGAAAATAAATTTGAATTTAAAAAAAAAATCGTGCCAAAAACTCGAAAAAAATTTCGAAAAAAAATACACACAAAAATTTCGAAAAAAAAAATTAATACACACAAAATTAATTAAGTTAATTACATCATTATGTAATCAAGATAATCCGAATTTAATCTGTAAATAAACCCCCCCCCCTATTTTTTTTATGTTGCAGTGTGCTACTAACTACATACTACCAAAACAACCTCATATGAGCTCTGTTTGAGGTGTTGGCGTGGGGAAAGGTTTGAGTATGCGATATGAACCGATGGATGTCAATTATAAATGCAACCGATGTATATTATATGCAATAAAGTTTATTAAAATGCACTTTTGTCGAAATTTTTCCGGCCCACAGCCGACACATCATACAAGAAAGTAAACTCTACACACCCCAACCGAGTCGTGTAAGCGCGGTGTAAGTCCGCCAATGACTCGTGCTCGCAAAGGCTACGGCGTGAGAACGCAGTAGCTGAAACGTAAATGATTATGTCCGTATAGGGGAAAATGAGTTGTAGGGGGAACAGTCTTTTGACTGTTTCGTCATCACTCATTTCCTGTAAATTCGACCTAAAATTATATTGACAAACTGCTCAAAATCATAACACCGAGTAGTCCAATGGGCACTTGTAATTCTTAATATCGACACAAATCAACCTAGGATCAACTAAGGGAAGGTAACGGGAAAATTAACGTTTTGAAATCGTTGTTAAGTAAGTAATTTGGAATTTTAGAAAGTTAAAATAAAGAATTTTTTTTTTATTTTTATTAAATTAACTCTAGCCAATCGTAATTTCCTAATAATTGTCATAATAAAGGTAATATAATTCCAGAGTATAATGGTAAATTGTCAGAAAAATCCTGGAACTACTAGCCAAAAATAATTAAACCGGGGAAATCCAAGTAAAATTCCAACCCCGACCCTAAATAATCATGTAAACTTTACGGCAAATTTTAGCGTCGCGGCGACCGAAATCCTTGCGATGAACTAGTAAATTCGACATGCCAGCCATAGGTAACTATGAGACTCAGTAGGTGCACTAACAAGATAATGAAATCAAACCTCAAATTGTTAAAGACAAACAAGCTTAATAACTAAGTCAAAATTTTGAGGGATTCAGAAGGATCTTAAAGGGTTTGCAAATACATATAATAATATAAATTATAAATTTCTCGACTAAGAATCAACCAATTACAAATTTTCCCTGAAAATTCCTGATAAATAAATAAAGAGAATAAAACGTTCCAAATGAAAATAGATCGCAGCGAGTCAGAAATATTAGTAAAAGTAAAAGTAGGGAACGAGAGCATTAAATACAATGTATACTGAGGACTAAGACCAGCATAAGACCTTTCGAACAAAACGACTTACGAAACAGCAATATGAACTCCTAAGCATTAATTTGAGTTTACGAATATACATAAATTAGAAAGAAAATGGCATTTACTAAGATCATAAATAAACATCCAATAATAAACTACAGTAACTGAATAAATAGAATGAATCTCTCCGTGAACATCTTCCAGAGCTATGTTGCATCGAATGTCCCGACGTAGTACGATATTCATATTAGTCGGTTGAAGTTTTCGCCATTAAGGTCACCCGAACGATAGACTCGAGCATAGTATATCTGATCTGAAAAGTGTGGAACCTAAAAGTCAATAATAACGAACAAGATGTGAATTAGATAATTACCAAATGACTCGATGAACGAATCAAATTAATACTAATAACGTCGCAGGTCAATCACCAAATAACCCCAAAATGATAATGACTAAATCCAATAAATAATCAGTCCGAAGAGCAGTCCAGCTGACATTTCCCGGATATTAATCAAAAGAGTGTCTAATAGATTAACATCAGTCAGTATATTAGTACCTGTCATAAGTACTGGCGACATAAGACAGGGAAGGCGTGCAACCAAACGGGACATAAACACCACATCAACCCGACACCTGTCTGGATTCCAATCGATTAGAGCTAGATTGTAGTTAAAAATTCGCTCACCTAGTCAGAAGTAGTGATATATTGGCACACAACCGTTGACAGTAGTAGGTGTGCCGACAGAACATGCGACTTGTTATTTCACTTCTGTCTATCAAGACATACATACCCACCCTGATATAAGTGAATGAGATGCATAGGACATTCATTTTTATCATACTAATGTTATTTAATTCGCGCTACCAAAACTCTTCGAATAAGGGATCACGAAGGACCGAAACTGAACCAATCTCCATGGAAGCCCGAGGGAGGACTCGAGAAGGTAAATACTATGAATTATTGACTATAAGATTAAATTGTCTATCCGAGATCTAGCCCAAGAAAATTACACCGATGATCTCGAAGATGACACTTACCCAGAATTATGATGAATCTAATATGTTTTTAACGAATATAACTTATGCCTCTAAATTTGTGCTAGGAACCCCGAATGATTGTCCAAGTGAAATAAAACACCATTCATAGGCTCAGCTAGTGAGAAAATGAAACCTATTTAAGATCTCTCAATGTAATCCACGACCCGACGTCAATTTGATCTGTTTGTAGGAGGAAATGCGAGATTCAGCTTTCATAGACTATTAGTATTCGAGCTGCAGACTTGAGCTTAAAACAAGTTAAATTTATTACATAGTTTCCAGTTTTGTTTTTTGATATTAATCCTTTATAGTAATGATATTCTGTATGTAATATTTTAATTTTAAACCATACCGGTGTTAACTTTGAGATTGTTAATAGAGTTCATATCAATAATAATTAGATTTTATTTTCAAAGTTTCTTTAAATGTTCTTTCTTAAATTTTACCACGAATAATGTTTGAAATTACATTAAATTGATATAGTAATCGTTGATCCCTATGCTTAGGTCAGATAGGAATAAATAACGGCTTGATTAGTAATATTTTTTGTTTGTTGTTTGACAACTTTATTTCTCCCGGTAACTGTTCAAGGATTTTTTTTCTTTTGTGTTATTTAGGATAGAAGTGTCAATATTTTTCATCTGAAATCAGTACTCTGAAGCTCAGATATTTACTCCTAATTAAATAACTAATGGTATGTGAGAGCTGGAAATCGTTACAAGGTCGGAAAAGACCATTAAAGTATCGTCAACAACGTCAAATACCCACCGCAAAGTACCGCAACGACAATACTAGAGTATCTCGACGAACCGACCGTGATAAGTGTACTCACAGTAGATGACCTAATAGTATGACTATATCCTATGTAAATAGACTACACCCATATCTTTCCTATAACCCAAAAAACGTGATTAATCAATCCCCATAAATCATTGAGACGAACTCTGACCAGATAAACGAAAAACCTACCTGCAATAATTCGATCTACCAATTATTGGAGATTAACACGGACATATTGAAATAATATCTGCTTTATTCCTTTAGCCAATTTCTGGATCGATGCGTCCCGGATCACGTTGCAATTTCCGGCACACTCCGCTGCTCGGTGTCGGCAGGCAATGTGGGACGCGGGATTCTTGATCTCGCCCGTCAGAGAGTCCCGGACGGAAGATCGGACAAGTATAGACGACACGGACCTTCCATTCATCACAATAAAGCGCGAACCCGGCCGGAACCCGGCGCGGGAAATTAGAGGGCAAACAGAGTTCCTCCTCGCACGCCTAGAAGAGCACCAGAAGCAAACCAACCACCAAGTCCGGAGGGCACAACAGCATTTGGATAAAATCAATCAAGACATAGCAAATGGGCTGATCCCAAGTACGGATGGGTATGTCCCTCTGTACAACACGTCCTTCAAGTTAGACGACCCCCGTCTACGGAAGCGATCAACGGGGTGGTTCCCCGCCGAATTTGGCCAGAAAGATCAAGGAGAGTAAACTAACCATCCAACACCCATCGCGAACACCCTTATGCTCGTGGAGTTCCGCGAAGGAGTTCGAACCAATAACATCTAAGAGTTAACTCACCTTGATGATTTTCTAGTTTTAATTAAAAATATATGTTTTAGTTAGGTCTTTTCTTTGATTAGTTAATTGATAATTTAAATAGAAGTATATCATTCGAGTCTTAAACCCGTTTCGTAGACCTAAAGATCTATAATAAAATAACCAGTATTTAGTAGTTTTGAGTTGATTTCACACTTCTATTGCAGATATGACCTCCGACCAGATCCTATAACGAGAGCTAATACGACTGCAGAAAGCCAACTCTGTGCTTCACCAACAAATCCTACAGCTGACTAAAAAGGTGCAACAAACAAAGACCACATTGGTGGAGCCGAGTAGAGCAAAGCGCATCTACCTAAAGATGACGGCAGCGCAAAAGGGTTGGGCTGAAGAAAAACAGCTCAACCAAAATCAGAAGACCCAAATTAAGGGTCTAGAGGTAGCGTTATCGGCGTGCCAAGAGGGCGCTAAGGTAACCTACCCGTTAGTTTTCGCCCCGTCGCAATTGGCCTATCGAGAGGCAATGACAGTCACAAAACCGGCCACTAAACCAACACGGCACAGACCCGGAAAATCCGAACGTGCAAAGCGTCGGGCTGAAAAATTGATCAAGGAATAATACAACAATAATTTGTCGGTCATTTAATAAATAATTTTTATCGACTTCCATTACTTGTATCTCGTATGATGTTAATGCTAATTTCATTAGAAAACCGAAAGTCCACCAACGATAAGTTAGATGTTATTAGATTGGATAGTTTGGGACCCGAAAAGAAAATCGCACACAAACCTTCTAACGGTAGTGCGTTAAACCCTGTTTGAGATCGGGCCAGAGTAGTTCCCAAAGGGCGCTCACCTTTGGCGATCTCAAAAACCGATGGTTGCATCACCAACGTTGCTTAGTGACGGGTAACCATTGGGGGCAAGCAAGCATTTACATCTGGGGTCAAGGTTATCGAAACCATAAACCCCACACTTATATTAATATTAACTTCTTTTGGTTTTCACCTCTGATTTTTTTCATTTTAATATTTGACTATGAATCAATAATTAAATTGATGTTTTATTGATGTTCATAAGTTTTCGGGACAGTCTTTTTCAAGTGAAAAAAATTAACAATATTAAAAATTTACTTAATTCATAAAATGGTTTTATATTACAAATTTAAAATGTTTAAAAACATTTAAAATTAAAATAATATTTTAAATAACTTATTTTTATTAACTATTAGATGAAGAATGGATAAACTAATCTGTCACCAGTTGTCAGGACCGGTGATAGAGTAATTGGCACTGTAAGAGAACCTGGCGCACCCCACACTGTCATCCACTGAAACTACTTACATAACTTATATTAACTTTGATCTTGAATCCGTTAATTTCTTAAATTTTTTTAAAGTGGTATCAGATAGAGAATTAAAAGTTAGGAAGATTGATATAAATATTTTTTGAAAATATAAAACTTGAAAAAGAACAATCCGTCTTTTTAAATGTATTCAATTATTTAAATTTATTTTCAATATTTATATAATATTTACTCACCAAATTTTGATTTTTGAAGGGCGGTATTTGTCGAGGGCCGTAGCATAGGTAAGTAAGTAAATATCATTTTAGATATAATTTATACAGAAATTCGTTTATCTAGCAGGTAAAATGTAATATATTGCGATATATTGAAGAGAATCCTGATAAACAGTAAATTGAAGATTCGAAAGAAAGCTAGTCGATCAACAATAGAAGAATTATCTACGAATGAGGCAGAAAATTTGCTAATTAAGGACAAAGATTACTGCAAACACCATTATATAACATTTCAATACATTTTACAAATTGTTGCCAACCAATTACAACCTCGTATTTTGAGATTATCGTCGATAGATTCATTCCACCAAATCAGTCTCAGATCGACTTGCACAGACTTCTATAGCTTTTCTTCAATCAGTCTTTGAAAGTTAATAACATGCTACCTTGATCGTTAAAGGCATTCAAAATTCGTCATATGATATGTATATACATATATATTGTCCTTTAAATCTCTTTTTTTACTATTTTAAATATACAAGTTATTCCTGTAAAATATTATTAGTTTTTAGGGGAATGGCGGTAAAAATTGTTTTACACAATTATATTCATAGGTTTTCTGGAATTTTGACAATTATTGACAAAGGGGGAGGGGTGAAATATTGCCTTAAATTGGTGACAAAATTATTGGACGCCTACTTAAGGAAAAGTTGATGAAAAAATTATGAAAATCAAAATAACGCATGTATTAAAAAATGAAAGCAGAATTAAAATTGAAATTAACTTTTCAATTTTATTAAATAATCATAGGATAATTAAGTAGCATTAACATTTCATGGAAGTTCATTAAAATCAATTGGTAGATATTAATTGAAAATGAATATTGCTATAGTATTGGTGGGTTACAGGGTTTCGTTATTTGTTTAAATCGTCTTATTGTTGCCGCAGTAACGCCATACAAAATGTTCTTCTAGCTACCACTCGGCACCCGTTGCTAGGCAACGTTGGAAATGTGTTCGAGTGGGTGGATTGTCCGCAAAAGTGAGCATTATTACTAATACTGTAATTGCCCGGACAACCCTCGGGTTCAACGAGCCGTCGATAGAAGACCTTTGCTCGCTTTATTCTGTCCCTTGTGTAAGAAAATTCAAAATCAGATTTGTGTTGACTAGTTGAGATAGAATGATGGTTCGAGGATGCGGTGCGCGTACTCGTGGTGATAATCTCACGCAAATCAGGACTTGTAGCCGATTACTTGGAATTAGATTAACAATGAACATGAATTTATTTATTCAAACCCGAAATGAAAATGTACGCAGCATTCAGAATTAATGTGATTGACTTGGCGGTCGTGCGGCTCGGCGTCGGGCACGCTCCTTGCGTCCCGGCCGACGATTGCTTGATGGAACGGTGGACGGATTGGTAGGTTGTATGACATTAGTGTGGGGATCTCGATACGGCAACTGTGACGGGGCGAAGACAAGCGGATACGTTACCGCTTGCCCCTCACGACAAACTGCCAGGGCGACCTCTAGTCCCCTGATTTGTGTGCGGAGACTCTGATTGAGTTGCCGCTCCTCCGTCCAACCCTTTTGAGCTGCCGTGAGCCTGAGATAGAGGGCCTTCGTCTTTTTCGGGTCCGACCAGGTCGCCTTGATTTGTTGCGCTTCCCGAGTTATTTGGACTATCTGGCTAAGTAGATTCGCGTTTGCACTTCTAGCGTGGTCTAATTCGGCTTGTAAGAATTGGATAGTTGCCATTGCTACAATAAAAAAATAACTCTTTAAATTTCTATATGGGCTGAAATGAATTTAAATGCTGATTACTACAAACACAGTTACGAAAATGGATCTATTCACGAAAAGAATTAAAGCGAACGACATTTGAATTTTTTAATTTTATTAACATTAATAACACAAATAATAGTCTATGTCCTTTGCCCGAGGAATCAGGGTTCCTCGAATAATTTTCTAACCCCTTCCTCCGGGGAAAAACCTGGAATGATGGGTACCAGTCGTCGGGTATTGCGGGTCGGTCGAGGTGGATGGGTCTCCGCAATGCGCCCGACGAGGATGTCCTCTTCGACATTAGCGAGGTACATCCGGGCTTTGACCACATTTAGGTCGACTTGCTCCTGCACCTTCTCCCATTGAGCGAGTAGGTTCCGCGCGTGGTCGCGGATTTCTTCGGCAGGGTATTGCTGCTCATTCGCCCTGCGAGGATCATTTTCCAGGCCCAATATCCGCCAAGTGGTTGGATATGGCCTTTTGGGTTGAGGCTCCTCGAAGATAGTTGCTGGCCGCGCTCTCTTCCAAGCCCGTCGCCATTCGTCTGCTACATGGGCGGGTATCCATTCGAGAGGCATGGTGTCTTCTAAAATATCATTACGGTTAGGTAGTAGTATATGATGGGATAAAAATTTTAATCTATCTTAATCGTAATTCGGCGTTTAACGTCAAAAATCTCTGCCGTCGGATAATTCTTGTGGGTGAACAATCTAATCTACTCTTATAGGGTGCTTGAAACGAATAGCGATTGATTTGCGTCTGGCACGGACGTTCCTAAAGCTATCCAAGTCGTCGGGTGATTTGATGGCTGGTTACTTAGGGTTCACGGGAAAATAAAGGTTTAATTAGCGCTTTTGATAAGAGAGACATTGATTACTTCGAAATGTGGGGTTAATTCCATTTTTGGTTTATACAAAATAATTCCTAATATAAAAGCTGATGATGGGAATTACCTATCGAAAGTCGTGAAAAACTGGAAATAATTGCTATTGGCTATTCGGAAAATTATCACAATCGCGGATCCACATCTTTATCAAACAACAATGAAAATTTTTCCTATGACAATCAATACTCTGGAGTCTACGTGATATTTACACAATTTTACTTATATGTTCTCAACCTGTATTTTATGTTAATATTTGGGTTAATATATTAAACAATAAACATAATATTGCAATTAAAAATATCAAACTGCATTGAAAGTAGTTAATCTTCAATTTAAGTACGTTTCAAATGACGAAATGCGACTGGTTCTTTACAAAATGTACAACGCAAATACCTTTATGAAATTGTTCTAGCTCACACAATATAATCCCCCTGTATTTCTTTTATAATCGTTATACTAGTTTTCAAAATAATGCGATACATCGTTATTACAGCTGGTTGATTTATGGAAAACTTAAAATTTTATTATAAATTTATTTATAATTTAAAGATTGTATATTTAATATGGTAGAGTACAATTATTAAATAGTTAACTTCGATTCATGGACTAATTTATGGTCATTTATTAGAATTTTCTTTTACATTAGAAAAATTGAATTATTTAAGAGAAATTATACAAAAACTACCTTGAACTGGCAAGTTTGATTCTTCTAGTAAATCCCCTCCTACTATATGATCCATGTTTAGATTAATAATTTTGCAAATCAATAAATGCCTGGACGGAATCTCGATATTAAATGAAGGCGTGTGCTTCCGTTGATGCACAGTGTAATCGTGGATGAATTGGTTTATTCTAAATCAAATTTCGATGATCGAAATGATTTCCGGTTGAACTTTTATCGATTTTTAGGTTGGATTTTATTTTCCACTCGTCGATAATTAATATTTCTAATTTAGTTATGTCTTCACGAAATTTTCACAAGTACGGAATGGTGGGGCGGTGGTAAACTCAAGTAGGTCTATTGTCCTGGTTTGTATTATTTCTAATCTATTTTAGGGAATGATGAGGTTGGGTCGAATTTGGCCTATTACGAAATTTTTGCCGAAATTCGGAGTTTATCGTTCCGCACATTATGCTAGGTCAACTTTTGTTTTTAGCAGGTTAATGTTTTAATTACTTCGTATAATTTTTTATCGAAATGCTAGGAATACTTGGAAACTCTGTTGATGATTTTTTGGAGTGTAAATTTTCTCGAAGGGTTTTTCGCGATCTAAAACGTTTATATTATCGGTATTTTGGATTTTTCAAGGGATAATTATTAATCGTCTACTGAAAGATATTTGGAGTGTACTTATTATGCCAAACTGGGATTGTTCAAATTTGACATCGGTAGTAAGCCTATTCTTGTATGTTTTAATTGATTTATGTAATTTTAATATAAATTTATGGTTGTTTCTTTTGATTTTTCGTCGATTTTATAGGGTAATAGTCGCGTTGAATCTTGGGTTTAGGACTATTTTTTGGGGTTTTATACTACAGCGATCTTAAACTAAAACTTTATAGTCAATTTAAATTTATTAAGCAAATTTATGTCACCAATTTGTGTTATTCTATAATAACGAATTAAGTTTATCCATATCAACGATTTCATTTTTATTTATTCCCCGTACCCTTTCCCTTTAATAAGCCTTAGGCGCATTTTATGTTTATATTACAGTTAATGAGTGCCCACTGGACTACTCGGTGTGATGATTTTGAGCCGTGTGTAAAATAATTTAGGTCGATTTTACAGAAATGAGAAACGAGGAAGCAGCCAAAAGACTCCTTCCTTATTTCTCGTTTCTTCTATACGGGATAATATTGACGTTCTAACCCTGCGTTCCCCACGACGGGTCTTCACGGGCAAAGATCATTGGCGATTTTCCACGCGCTTACACGAGTCTGAGTTATATGTGGATTTTACTGACTTGCGATAGGTGTTGGCTGTGGGCCGGAAAAATTTCGACAGATTAATCTTATTAAATATATAAAACAATTTTTAAATATTATAAATATTTATTAATGCATATAACAAGTAAAACATAAAGTTACCATACAATCCATTCCATAAATAAAATTCATAAAAATGTATCTCCCCCCACGCCGACATCCAAGCAGAGCTCTACCGAGGTTGCGAGGATGTGACGTGGAGAGAGAGTTCCAAATAAAACTACTTCTCACCTAAAAATTCAAAAGAATTGGCTTGAAAATAGGTTTAAAATAACTAAGATTCTATTTTTCAAAATTGGTTAAATTTTATGTGAAAATGCATCGGTATTTATACCTATTTTCTGTCCCTAACCTCGCATGTTAATTTTGATGTAGTAAAACAAAATTCGACCTTGTTATTTTCTAGTGTATTCTATTCTTTATTTTTATTATTTTTTAACTTATTTTAATAATTTTTTATTTAGAATTTTTATTGAATTATTTCTAATTCAAATTTTTCGATTTAAGTTTCATTTTCATGCACTTTTATCGATTTATTAATTTTCGGTCGAATTTGTTGGGTTTTCATGTTATATTTGTATTTGTATCGTGCGAATCTTGTTGCATTTTGTTATTATTTTAATTTATTTTTATGTTTATTATTTTATATTTAATTATCTTTTTCTCATATTTTGTTAAGGTATAATTGGTGTTTTAATAGGTTTATTTTAAATTTGCATGTTATGTTTGCATGTGTGTTACCGATTCATTTAAACATTTTCCAAGGCCGTATGTGTTCTGGCCCAACAGTATAATTAAATCAGGGATGACCAACCCGCGGCCCGCGAAAATTTTTTTTTGCGGCCCGCCAAGCATTTTTTTTTGTATTTTTATATTATAATGTTCATTAGTATATATAAAGCTTTGTAAATTATCAATGAGTGCGGCCCGCTACATAATTTTAAAATGGTTCGTGCCAAAAAAGGTTGCTCACCCCTGAATTAAATGCAATCAATACCTTGCCAACTCTTAAGACAACTTAAGACAAACTAACATATTATAAAAATAATTACAATTTAAAACTTTTTGTAATCCAAAACTATTTTAATTTTTACAATTAATTTAATTTTCTATTTTTAAAATTAGTTTTAAAAATTCACTACATGAATAATATTGTTTAAAAAATCCAATGCTTTATTTACAAAAAAATATTCTTTTAAAATCGTAAATTATAATATTAGTGGTATATAAATTTCAAATTAGACAATTATTCTTATTTTAATTCATGAACTTTTATCGATTTATTAATTTTCGGTCGAATTTGTTGGGTTTTCATGTTATATTTGTATTTGTATCGTGCGAATCTTGTTGCATTTTGTTATTATTTTAATTTATTTTTATGTTTATTATTTTATATTTAATTATCTTTTTCTCATATTTTGTTAGTGTTGGGCAAAAACTGATAAAAACCCTTTTATTTTACTTTTGTTTAGCCAGCACGATAACGCCTGTGTGGTTTTGAGCAGAAAATTTAAAATTACTTAAAAACGGAAATTTAAGGAAAAATAAAATAAATAAAAATTTAATAAAAATTCTGAGATATAAAAATGTAAAAATTTAAATTTAAATCAAAAAGAATAAAAATTTTATTAAAATTTGGAATATTCGAGAATTCCTTGTTTTACTGCATCAAAACACACACACCAACAATCACGATATATAAGGCGAAGCTGGCTGAACAAAAAACACTCTTTACACTCTCTAAAAACACTCTCAAAAAACTCTCTTAATTTTATTATTCATAATACTTTATTATTATTTCATTGTCAGTTGGAAAAAGTAATTTTAATTTATTTTTGTTTAATATGATTTTAGTCATGATGATTTTTGTTTTTAAATTTTTTATTCTTATGGAAAAGCTCGCAAGAAACGTCTTTTCATGATCGAGGAATTCGACCGTGTTGTTGAACCTCCATCATCAAAGGATTTGTTCTCGAGACAAAATAATCTAACTTTCGACGACAATAACCGACCTATGACTTACATAATAGATTTACATGCAACAAGATAGTAAAATGAAATTATTTTTTCGATACCCCGGATCGAACCGGTCGTTAGTGGGTGAAGCCGCGGTGCCGGTAGTAACCAGGCCTGCCCAGTATTCTCCCATTCCTAAATCCTATCACCCGACCCTCGAAAGAGTTGAGTCGAGGTCCTGGGAAAGGCTAAATATAAAGTGATAACATAAAAAAGGAAAGATATACCGACTAGTTTATAGAAGAGTCAGAAAGAATACAATTTATTTTTTGTAAACAACAATGTTATTTTAGCGTAAATGTATGACACAACTCACTAAAATTCTCGACTAACCACATTAGGAAGTCAAATCGGCCATAACTCGCATTTTCGTATCCAATCTACATGCCAAATCGACGTTGGAATGTTAACCAAAGACTTTACGTTCAGTTTAAAATTCGAATTTACGACGCCACAGCCCATAAGATAATTGCTAACGTGACTATCACGCTGTTAAAATTTATTATTATCACTAAATATTTCATTATTAATTTTATCATTTTTATTAAATGTTATTACTGTTAAAATTATTATTTTCTTTCTGATATTATGATTATTATCGTTATTCATACTGTGAATTTTCGTTATTTAATTTGATTATTATTCCAAGTTTTCATTATTTTTGACATTTATTAATATTGATCCTAAGTGATTATTAATATTGTTAACATTATTGTAAACATTGTGAGTACCATACTATTATTACCGAAAAATCCATATAGTACCATTAATATTACTTTATTCATAATTCTGATGTTATTAATATAAATTTTATTACTATTATCTTTAGTTTTCACACTAATATTATTGTTAATATCAATATTATTATTATTAAAATATTATTATTATTAATTATTATTAAAATATTATTATTATTATTTATTAAAATATTATTATTTTTATTAAAATATTATTATTATTATTAATATTATCAGTATAGTATTGCTATAACTATATAGTCCCATTAATTCCAGTACACAAATTCATTAGAACCCAACCATTATCTCTAAAGGAATCCAATGTTATTATTAATATTAAATTATTATTATTATTATTATTATTATTATTATTATTATTATTATTAATGCCGTTGATATTATTATTTCCACATTATAGTTATTATTATTATTGTTAAAAATTCATTATCATTATTATTATTATTATTATTATTATTATTATTAATATTATTAAACTATATAGCACTATCATTCCCAATACACCGCTAATACTCCCACCATGGGTTAATACCACGACCATTGTCCCTAATATGGTATCACAATCATTATTATTATTATTATTATTATTATTATTATTATTATTATTATCATTAGTATTATCAAATTAATATTATTATTAATATCACCAAATTATTATTATTATTATTATTATTATTAATATTATTAACACATTATCATTATTATTAATCTTAGTAATATTATTAAGTTCATATTAATTACTTTATTATTTTTATTATGAATATTATTATTATTAATTATATCATGCTTATTATTATTATTACTAAAATATTATTACTATCATTAAGTTACTATTATTACTATTATTAATATTAATATGTTGATATTAAGACTATAATTGAAAAGAACCACTTACAAAACTTTTATTTAAAAAAAGGAAAAAACAAATATCAATAAAAATTCCCATAAGCAGAATAAATCTTCCAAAATTTGCGAGGTACAATAAGCCGCGAATCTCTACAATTTAAAGTTTAAAAAAGAAGTAAAAGGAGATAGGTATACCTTACAGAATATGTTGACGAAATGGAAACAGCCGCGGAGGTCGCAGAGATCCGTAGAATTCCTGAAATACCTAAAATTATTATTTAAAAGGAAATATAAAATTGTGACCTTGGAAATTTTCCGATTGTTGACTCGTTGCTATGGCAACGGGTGAAAAGCTAACAATAAAATACTTAAATGCGGAAAAACAAACGGAGATTAAAATAAACTATTTTATATTATTAGCATTAACTTTAATTATTATTTTACCATAAAAATTTTGTCAATTATTTTAGAGTAATTAAATTTAGAATTTCGAAATTTGAATTCAATAAAATTTTAATTTGGTAAATTAATTTTAAATAGAAAATATAAATTTCATAATATTATTGTAATGTTGGCAATATAATGAATTACATAACTACCCTTAGTTATCACAGGTATTGTCAATGTTATTGTTGCTAATACCTGTTATAATTAATTGATCAGGAGAAAACAGCAGAATCCGTTATAATATATAAGTAGAAAAGAGCATACCCATCTTTTCCCCATCCAGATGACAAAATTAGTTCTTTGCATTTATAAATGATCAGAATATATTAATACTTTATATTGTTTGTTATTGACGGGTAAATATGACTAGAATGGTTGAATATGGGGAAACAGAGTGATTTAATAATTAGATAAATTAGAAATTAGATAAGATGAGAAGGGGACAATTAAGTAAGAGCATGAAGTCTTCTATGACAGCTCATGGAACCGAGGGGGGTTAGGGCATTAGCAGTTCTTGAGAAGGAGCTCACCTTTTGCTAACCTTCCACCCACTAGTTCACAGTACCAACGTCATTTATGACGGGTGACTAGCGGTTCAATTTCTTATGCAGGCGCTAGGTGGGGATGATAACCCTTAGGCAGTTCAAAACTATTTTAAGGACCCATCAGTGCCCAGCATAATTTTGGGGGCTCAGCCGGGATAGAATTGATTTCGTTGCACAAGCGAGCGAGAATAGTAAATAACAACAAGTGCGATGGTGTAATTAGTTTATGGGGAAAGAGAATAATTGGGAAATAGTTACTCATATTCAACCGCTTTGATTCATTGAAACGTTCATGCTAATTTTAAAATTGTTTAGTATTGAGTTAAAAATTTTATAACATAAGTATTAGTAACATGATTATTATTATAACAATCTTATTGTTATTATTATTAGTATCATAATTATTATTATCATAATTAGCATAATTATTTTATTAGTACAACTATTAATACTATAACAAAGTACCATTATTATGATAAGTATTATTATCTTTACTATTACAATGTTTATTACAGCTAGTACTAGTGCTTGTAACTTTAATTGGAATAAAGGTAAATGACTAAAATCAAAGTGTAATCAATGTTGTCGTTTGAGCAGAGTCATGTAATGCAAACGTAGAAGGAGCAAAAGCCGAAATCATGAAAGGGACTTAATAGAACAATGGTTTGAGCAAAGGTGAATGAGATGATGAGAAACATTAGGTAACTAAAAAGAATAAAGTAATAAAAGATCAACATAGACTTGATAAAATGGATAATAATGCGGACAAGTTAAATGCTATCTGGATGGGTTGACGATGGGGGTGGCTATAATAAAAATCAAATAATAAAGGGAAAGGAAAAGTCAACATAAATTAGTATATAGTTATTATGTAATATATTATAAAATTGAAGGGAAATTAAATTAAAACATTTTTTTTTTGTTTTTGTAATTATCGAAACTGTTAATAATGGGGTAATAACTTAGTATTATTATTATATCATTCCACCCTGTACGTGGAAGATATTTATTTTTATTATGATGTATATAAATGGGATAAATTAAAATATTATTGTTGTCTTTGATTATTAATGCATATATATTGCTGACGTAATTGATATAAATTAGAATGTGTTGTTGTTTTGATTATTCATTATTCATGTATATGTATATATATTACTGATATTAATTAGATAACGAGAAACCATGAACAGCCATAATCGCCAAACGTTGTACATAAACACTTCGCTTTAATTATAGATTGGTATAAAACTATAAACCCATTTGAACGAACGTTTATTTAGTAACGATAAAGATAATGAGAAACGTGAGAGTTCGATTGGCGGGAGATACGTAAACGACGATGTGCAGCTGTAGAGTAAAAGGTAAATAATGAGATAATTGAGTCGGAAAGCACAGTACACAAGGTCAATGTGACCAATGCTTATGAAATGATACGTTATTTCTATTGACCAAGCTATGAGTGTAGTGAGTTAGATTCGATGTAATTGGCGCGAGAAAGGAAGCCAAGATATTTACGTAAATGATAAATGAGTATGCCGATGTGTAAGTAATGTCGCGAGTGAGTAACGTGTAAAGAGAACGCGAATAATAAACCGAAGCAAATAACAACATGTTGAATAGTAAAGAAGGTATATAGCAACCGAAAGGTAAAAACGAACAATTACACAAAACACAAAACACAAATCATAAAGTCGTTGAATAAAATGATAGGAAGTGATTACCAGAAACATAACATAAACAGCTAATGCTGAAAAATCAAACAATAAGTATGATGGAGTGTTCAATGATGGTGGATTTCTTTGATTAATGATAATGTTTAAAGCTTATGATAACTTTCCTTCTATTTCCTGTTTTGTTTTTTTCTTCCTTTTCTTCTTAGTGTATGGTAATTATGAGAGAGAGTATTGAGAGGTAATAGTGATACCCTCGCGATAGTACGCGATACCTGGGAGCGGGAAAACCCTGATCACCCTGAGTAAGATAAGTAGAATGGGCCCGTCGCAAATGTTAGTGAGTTCTGGTATGTGACTGATCACCACATGTAAGGGACAAGCTAACGCGATCGTTCTATTTTTTGAATAAAGGGGGAAAGAGGGACAGCCCGTACGATATAGTATGTTGGCCAAGCGAATGTTGAAATTTTTGAAATTGATAAAATGAAAAAGAATATAAAAATTAATGATGAATTAAATGAATTGAATTGAATTAAAATGAGAATTGAAATGAATTAAAATGATTATGAATTTGAATTAAGAGAATTGAATTGAATTATATTGATTATGAATTTGAATTAAGAGAATTGAATTGAATTAAATTGATTAAGAATTTGAATTAAGAGAATTAAATTGAATTAAATGATTATGAGAATCGAATTAAGAATGGAATTGAATTAAATGATTATGAGAACTGGCCAGAGTAAAATGATAATGAGATAATGAGATAAATGGTACCAATGATGATTTTTTTGCTAGCGTGGTTCGGCACACGACCCGGAATTACCCCATCCCGAGTGTCGAATTCACAGTGAATCGGCAGTGAGACTTAAGTTACCCGGAAAACTAATTTAAGTCAAAAGACATGCTAAGAACCGTACCCGGCGTGAACACCATTGGTAGACCGCTTAGCGCATAAAACCGTTGTTGAGGAGCCGATGGTCGAGGTACAATGGCATTATCGGTTATTTATCCTAACGCGTTGCGTTGGAGGGCCTGGACTTTCTATACGTATGGGTAAGCGTATGGAGAAGCCAGGACGTTAGATTTATTGATTATGATGAATTGAATTGATTTTTTTGCTAGCAGTGGTTCGGTACATGACCCGGAATAACCCCATCCCGAGTATCGAATTCACAATGAATCGGCAGTGAGACTCAAGTTAACCGGACACTGACTGGGTCAAAAGACATGCTAAGAACCGTACAGATTACGGTTGGATAAACCTAACGCGTGGCGTTGGAGGGCCTAGATTTTTCATTCGTGTGGGTAGCGCTTGGAGAGGCTAGGACATTACCGGTCGTGGACCGAGGATTATAAAACTTATAAAATATTGGATGATTTTGTAAGCACAAGTGAGAGTTGTGCTGAAGGAATTACGCCAGTGAAAAAAAAATTGAATGCGGATAAAATGACGCTTAAAGATTTTACCGGTCGTGGACCGAGGATTATAAAACTTATAAAATATTGGATGATTTTGTAAGCACAAGTGAGAGTTGTGCTGAAGGAATTACGCCAGTGAAAAAAAAATTGAATGCGGATAAAATGACGCTTAAAGATTTTACCGGTCGTGGACCGAGGATTATAAAACTTATAAAATATTGGATGATTTTGTCAATACAAGTGAGAGTTGTGTTGAGGGAATTACGCCAGTAGAAAAAAATTTAGAATGCGACAAAAATGACGATTAAAGTAGACAAAAACTTTGAATTAATGAATTAAGAGTAAACGATGAGTAAAAATAATGATATTTAAGAGTTAATTATGTTAAGAGAAAATGATGATAATAATTGAAATTAATTGTTTTTATGTGTAAAGATAATGATAATTGAAGACTAAATGTTTTAAGTGAGAATTAATAATTGAGAATTTAATTGAGAATTACGATAATAGAGAATTAAACGTTTAAGTAAAAACTGACGATTGAAGTTAAGGAGAATTAAAATAAATTGTTTTAAAGTAGAAAATAACAACTGAGAAAAATGAGATGTTTTTGATAAAAGATGATGAACTAAAACGATGAAAGTAAAAATGATTACGATTAAAGTAGTATAAAATATAATGACCAAGGGTCAAACGATTGAAATTCTATATCAAATATAGAGCGCGAAAGGGTGAGCTGAGTAGATAGAAGTAAAGATGTTAGTACGTAGCGGATATGGGAATGCGACAATACCAATATTTTTTTTTGGGGAATACTAGAGTTGATAATATGTATGAGTATTGATTATAATTATGTTTGATTATATTATGATAGTGTTTTGAAATTAGTCGTAGTAATAATCTATTCTTGATATATTGATAGAGAGTGGATTATTGCTGCGACCAAATAGATAAATGATGCGACCATATAGATAATTATTACGAGAAAATAGATAATTTAAAATCGACTGAAATAATGGGGGGTTAAAGCCATGAAATGAATACCCAGTAAGACGAGTCAAAGCGAGTTATGTAAATACCAAAGTATGGGTTATTATAGTAAAACCGTAAAAACCTTCGTATACAGTATAATATATGTACAAGAAGGGTTATTATTTGCAGATATTTAATCAAATCAATAATCAACAACCAACAAATCAAACGAAGCAACAATCGAAAGTAGATAACAAAGCGATTACAAATACCAAAGCAATTACAAGCATCAAAACAATTTCAAATAACTCTCAGCGGAATTAAAAATAAAGAGATAAATCAAAACTCGATCCAAAATTGATAGAATATACAGAAAAACCAGAAGTCAAACCAAAGCAGATATCAATAAAAACCCCAGTTTATTGGAAACAGTAGAACACCAAGCCGCAAAAAGATCGAGGAGTTATTCAAAGAGACCGTCAAAGAAACCAGAATCAGTCGAAACAATAATAAACACCGAATCAGAAAACGAGGAAACAGGTCTTAAATTACTTGAGGATATTCTAGACAATCCATCAGATAACGAGAACAGCGACAGAGAATCAACAGACCAAGAGGAGAACAGTATTTTAAGAGAATCCAAAGTCAACAGCCTAACCAATATGACAGAGGACGGAAGGACAACACCTATATTCAATGAAATGACATCACAACCCGAAAGAATGGATATCGGGGAGTTTAGAGAAAAATTTCGAGGCGAACCATTTGATGGAAGTATCGATAAATTACAGACGTTTATAAAAGAATTCGAAGTATATACGACAATATGTCATTGGCCAGACATAGCAATTAGAGAGAGACTGCCACTGTATTTAACAGGGAGTGCTCAAGATGTATATTTAGAGGCCAAACGAGACCCAAGGAAACTTAGAAACTGGAACGAAATTAAAGATTTTCTAATTAACACGTTCGGAAACGCGAAGGACCTCAACCGAAAAACGTTAGAATTTTTACACCGAAAACAAAAACAAAACGAATCAAATGTTCTATATGCGTGTGAATTAAAGCGATTAGCAAGAGAAGCCTTTGGCGACGAAAAAATACCAGAGGAAAGAATCGTCTCAGTATTCATAAAAGGACTAAAACATGAGGATATCAGAGCAGGCGTGGGATGCCAAGCACCGCAAACAGTAGACAAAGCACTTGAAATTGCCAATATATGTGAAACATTCCGATTACCACAACTACAAGTTGCAGCAATGACAGCAGGAGCTGTTACAACAACGCCAAGCAGTGAAGTCAACAACAGTCAGATAACGAATGTCAACCCAACAATGAATCAATTTATTCCAAGGGCACAACAGATGTTCAAGGCCCCACCCATAAGAAATCCAATGAATAATGGTAACGGTAATTTGAATTACACTAATAATTTCAGATTCAATAACAATGGAAACAACGAACCAGTATGCGAGAATTGTCAGAGATATGGTCATCAAAGCAGTGAGTGTTTCAAAGCAAAAACATGTCAAAGATGCGGTAAAAGAGGCCACACAGAAGTAATCTGCAGAGAGTTCGGTAACGGAAATGTCAGATATAACGGAAACGGCAATAATAGAGGATACGGCAGAAATCGTATTAATGGCGAATCTAGAATGGTAACTTGTTTCACATGTAATCAAGTAGGGCACGTGTCGAGGAACTGCCCACATCGAATGCAATCAAATCCACCTGAACCAAACCAAGCAAATACAAATGTACAAATCAATTTGATGCAAGAAGTTGAACGATTGCGAAATGAAGTCGAACAAATGAAAGGCGGTAATCAACAACAACGTATAAATATGCTGCAGGAAACCGGAGATGTTCGAGAGCAAATAGTAAACATCAATCAGGAACAACAGAGAGTAGAATGGCAAAGACTACAGATGGAAGAGGCAAAAGAGATCCAAGCAAGATGGGAACGCCGAAACGGAACCACAAAACGTATAAATATGATGAGAGCAGTAAAAGAAAACGAAATGCACACTGCGGAGCAGTGTGTTGTGAACAGCGACGGTGACGAAACGAGTGTCAACGAGGACGTATTGCCAGAAAATATAATAAAATGTGAAACGAATAAATTGACTAGTGAAGAGAAAATAAAACGAATCCAAGAATTTATCAAAGAGAAAAAAGAGAAAAGACGAGAAATTAAAGAAATTCAAATGAAAATTGAGGAAATTCAAAACGACGAGACGAAAACAATAGCAAAACCTTCAAAAGAGGCTATGGCTACGAAAAATCGAATCCAAAGGATCCTACTACAGAAATTAGAAGAGAAAATCCGACGAGAAGATGAAACGCTGACAGATGAACAAGTCAAACAAAAATTAGAAAAGAGATGGGCCACAACTAAAAGATGGAGTAATTCGAAAATGGAAGCATATGGAATGGGCAGAGGAAAGACCCGAAAAATATCGATTAAAAATTCAATACTAAGACATAGAAACCGAGGAGAGAGAGGAACATGTCACAACAAAGATCAAAGAGATAAAAGCTAAAATGCCATACGAATTACCTTTTCATTTGCAATATGAAGGGAGATCCTTAGATGATGAGTTGGAAATCGGAGTCACTCCAATCAAGCCGAGAATAAGTAATATTTTAACTGTTAATAAAATTGCAGGTCAGAAACTAATCAAAAAAGGCGAAAAACGGAAAATCATCATACAATCACCAGAAAATAGAGACAGTCTAGAAACTCCAGATGTAGAAGAAGAAGTGATAATCGAATCAGTCGAAGACGACGATGTAATAACCGATCTGGAAGAAATCATGAACGCAGCCGGAAAAACAACGAACCAAAATTCAGGCGATTTATTCGCAACCAATACTGAAACTGATCAGACAACCGATGAACGAGAAGGATTTACTTGGGCACAGAGAGAACCAGTTGAGACGACGGAAGCAGAAACGGATATGGAAAATGTACGACAAGCGATTAGCAAAGATATGCCCACTACGGACGAATGGAGTAATTGGATAGCTGATAGAGGAGCTACGACATCGAGAGAACTAGCTAACAGACAACCAGATCGAAAAGAGGCCGGAACAACGATGGATAATAAATCGAGAGGCAGACCAAAAACAAATCGAACAGAACCCAAGCCAAAAATCAAAGGAACAATTACAAAACGAGAGTACAAAAATAAAACTGGAGAAACTCAACCAAGTGGCAAAACAAGTGCAGCGCAGAATGCCAACGAGAGAACAAGGAACGCAGTGGATAAATGAATTGGTATCAGATGTACTAGCCTTGGCTAATCCAGAAATAAAAAGAGTGTTGAGGAGACACAACATCCAGCCAGAAGCGAAACAATTATGGACAATCTTGAGGCCAATATTAACAAAAATCATGGATAATAAAGTGAGAATGACTTTAAGAAATGTCCCCAGAAATGATAACAATTGTGGAACAATTAGTAAAACGATCAGACGACCCTAGTCGATATATGGTAGGTATTGCCTATCTAATTTATAACATGATCGGACTGTATAAAAAACGAATGCCGAAATATACGCAAGATGGACACGTATTTACGATCACCGATATAATTAAGAAATTAATAGAGCCGTTCGTATTAACTCAAGGTGGATGGAAACTAGTAAAAGTGATCAGACGGAAACGATGCAAGCAAAACTGCGAGAATTGTTAACTGAATTTGAAGGAACGATCAATATAAATGATCCGAGAGCAAGCAGAAGGGGAGTAAACGCAATCTTGACAACAGTATTAATTTGGATGATGTGTATCAGAGGAGCCGAATCATTTTTAGTTTACGATTGTGACGATATAAAAATGGGTCAGAGATATTCATTAAAAGACACGGAAGAGTGTAAAGCGGCAAATCCAAGGAAATTGAGGACGATTGCAACAGATGTATCATATAACGTCTATCAAGAAGCCGATTTTATCAAAGCAAATATAAAGGAATGTACAGTCACCAGAAAGATATTTGCATATTATTGTGGACAGTATTCATATACATCAATCATCGAACCAGGAATCGAATCGTCAGTGGTAACATTAACGCGAGAGCAGTGTGAGGATGGATTTCAAAATGGTAAAATCGTACTTAATAACAAAATCGAAATAGCAGCAGAAGCCGGAAAGATAAAAACTACGAGAGTATATACAGCTGGACGGATAAAAGGATCAGATGGATCATGTCAAGGAGGAGAATATACGTTACTTGGCGAATTGGTTAAAGGAGTGGTAGTGATTGAAAGCTATCAAACGAAACTGGAACAATATCAAGGATATTTCGATCCGGATACTCAAGCCATGAAAAAATACCCAAGTTGTCTTGCATCGGATAGATCATGTTATACTGGAATGTCAACGTTGACATATAACGCAGCCATAAAGGAATGCCGACTAACATTATTAAAAACAGCAATTTTCGAGGAAATCCAAGGAAAAGTGTATCGAGAACCTGGAAGAGAGCAAGAGGATGAAGCTATGAGAGAATTGATTGCAACTCGAAAAATTTCAAGACGAATAATAACTTCAAAGCTGAAATCAGAGGACACCCCAGTAGTGGTGGTATCCAAAGATAGCGATGTGGGAATGAGATTCATAAAAGAAAACACAGTCAGCAAATGCGACGAGATGGTAATTAGTACAAACTACAAAGGCATTTTCCTGTCACGGAAAACCATACCGAACGCAAGAGAGAAGTTAGGAGATAAAGAGATAAAATTATATTTATATGCCAACAATAAAATGGATTTCTTGTTCCATCGTGGATTAACATCAATAGAAAAAGTTTATCATGATTTATTACAGAACGACTGCGCTTTAAACAGAGAAATATTGAGAACAAAATTAGCTATGTCAATTACAAATCCAGATAATGCAATTCCGTTATTACCTCTGCAAGAAGGTCACTTTGGAAGAATAGTGGGAGAAGCGATGTATACGTATCAATGTGAGAAAACAACGGCGAGACTACCAGAAAAGTCATCGATACCAAGAGATAAATGTGCAAACGAATTAGAAATAGTGCACAAAGGGAGAATTAGATTTGTACAAGCTGTCACCAGAATCATGAATCCAGTAGAATTTTATCCAAATTTATTCAATTGTAGTAATGTATATGGACCGTTATTCGAAGAGGAAGACGGACGATGGATAATATTCCCTAGTAAATCACCGACATTAGCACCAAAGAAATTTGGTTTAACAGAATTGACCACAGAACTAGAATTCAAACCTGTCGACGTATCGAGAAATGGATTGTACAATGTAAAAGATTTAGAATCAGCGAGAGCAAATATGCTTTTTCCAGCTTATAGACAGGCAATCTTATCAAACCTTGTTACAATTGCAGGCGGAACAAATTACGGTGGAAGTCCGAATTACGAATTATTGCTATCTCCAGAACATTTTAAACATGCGACATTTAATATGATGAGGGCAATGTGGGGACGATTTCTAATATTTGGTCAAATGATGGCAGGAATATTGGGAGTAATACTCATAATTCAAATAGTACGAGTAATTTTGACGCAAATGTTGGCTTGCTTTGATATTTACAAACGTGAGAGAAAGGTTAACTGGAAAATGGCAATGGGATTTTTACCGTTCTTAGCAAAAACTATGGTCCTCCATGGACATTCAAAGGATATTCACAGAATCAAGAAATTAATGGAAATTCTATCAAAAATGAAAGGAACCGATGAGGAAGTCGGACGAAAATTCAAATTATTGATGAAAATGGAAACAGAGAAAAATCAAGCCAAAGAGAGAAAACGAGGTGGATGGAAAAGATGGATAAATGACAAACTAAACAATAACGATGAAGACAGCAATGATGATGACGATAATCAAGGAGGTAGAGTAACTATGAATAAAAGTACCGCACCACTTTGGGAAATTGGAAATCGAGGTCAATGGGAAAACAAAAATGTTCCATCAGTAACTTATGAAAAGCTCACAAAACCAGGAACCATAAAAGAGAGACCGCGGATGGGTACAAGAATGATACCAAACGTATATCCAGTAGTATTTGAACCGAATTGGAGAGACATCGAACCAGTAATGAATCGAAGAACGCAAGATGAAGATAATGAAGTCGAAACGAGAACAATTGCAGTCTTAGTAACCCCTGCTGGACCTACGTTAACAATCATGATAGAAGTGAATGGAATCGAAATGAAAGCAATGGTCGACACGGGCGCAAATATTTCAGCAATCAATATGAATATGCTGCCAAGCAGATTATGGCCGTGTATCGAGGAAACAACAGTAGATGTAATAACCTGTAGCCAAGAGTCAATCGACGTAGTTGGGAAAGTGTGGTCACAGATTGGATATAAAGATGTGAAAATATCAACCTATCTGGCGGTAATCAGAAAACTTAACGCACCATGCATAATTGGCACCGACATAATGCCTGACCTACTAAAAGAGATAGTAATCGATTTAGGAACAATGAAATTAAAAGATAAAACTGGACAGATATGTACCATGAGATCCGAAGTTAGATGTCCGGAGAAAATAACCATACCTGGGAGAACTCAAATGATTTGTTATGTCAAAGTCAATAATGAAGTGAAAGGAGAAATGATATTCGAACCGAATCAGAAATTCGAGGAACGCAAAGAGTTACCTTTGGCAAGAGAAATTGTAAATATAAATAACGACAACGAAATTCCGATTAATGTGACTAATTTTGATGAAGAGGATAAAGTAATCTATGAAAACGAAAGATTAGGAAAACTAACACCAATGATGGAAATTGAATTACCAGAGTTAAAAGGCGACCAGACCGATGAAAAAGAGATGTGGATAATTGATAGTGAGTTGTTAAATGAAAATGAAAAAGAGAAATTGGAAACACTATTAATCGAGTTTAAAGATATTTTTGCAGCATCCGATTTAGATTTGGGTACAAGTGATGTAACTCAACACGTTATTCCATTGACAGACGACACACCAATTACACTGAGGCCGTATAGACTGGCAGAAGCTCAAAAATCCGTAGCAGAAAAGGAAGTGCAAAAGATGTTAGATGCTGGAGTAATAGAACCGAGTTGTTCACCCTGGCAATTCCCTGTGGTAATGGTGAAAAAGAAAGACGGTACGCAACGATTTTGTATTGACTATAGACGATTAAACGCAGTCACGAAAAGAGATACTTATCCATTACCAGATATAAATGAAATGTTACAAATGTTGCATGGAGCAGCATACTTTACATCACTGGATTTGAAAAGTGGATACTGGCAAATCAAAGTAAAAGAGGAAGATCGAGAGAAAACAGCGTTTACAATCGGAAAAGACCTATACCAGTTTAAAAAGATGCCATTTGGACTAACAAATGCACCCGCATCATTCCAGAGATGCATGAATTTCGTAACGCATGGAATAAAACAATGTATGGTATACATTGATGATTTACTAATATATTCAGACACATTCGAACAGCATTTAAAAGATATCAGAAATGTATTCGTCAGATTACGGCAATGGAAGTTAAAACTGAAGCCTTCAAAATGTGATTGGGCCAAAGAGAAAGTTACATTTTTAGGCCATATCGTATCAGCTAAAGGCAACAACCTGATCCAAGGAATATAGAGAAAATAAAAGATTGTCCAATACCAAAAACAGTAACACAAGTTCAAGAATTTTTAGGCTTATGTGGATATTATCGTAAATTCATTAAAAATTATGCAGGAATTGCAAAACCAATCCAAGAATTAGTGAAAAAGGACACATCTTTTGTATGGGAAAACGAGCAGCAAGTTTGCATTGAAACGTTGAGAGATAAACTAATATCATCTCCAATATTGATTCATCCAAACTTTAATAAACCATTTCTATTAGCAACAGATGCAAGTGGTTATGCAGCCGGAGCAGTATTAGGCCAATGGGACGAGGAAAACCGAGAAAGAGCAATCGGATATTATAGTAGAACGTTCAAAAAGCACGAAAGGAATTATTCAGTTACGGAAAGAGAGGCCTTGGCAATAATTTTAGCGATTTAACATTTTAAATACTTGCTATGGGGACATGAAATAATAATCACAACCGACCACCAACCTTTGGTATGGCTAGGCCAGCACAAAGAAGCATCAAGCCGATTAATGAGATGGGCAATGCAACTTCAAGAGTATTCACCGTATATAAAATTCAAAGCCGGAAAAGCAAATGCAAATGCAGATTGTATGTCGAGATTTGTGTTCGAGGAATTAATGGATAATGACGTAAGACGTATTTGTATGATAATTGCAGAAGACATTGATTTTTACTCAACTGAAACAAGAGCAAAGAGAAGATGTGAGTTAAAGTTAATAATCGAATATTTAGATACAACGATATGAAAATCTTCGAAAAATCAAACCACTTGAAAGAGCATATGGAGAAAAACCGACACCGATATGCGATCGAAAAGGAATGGTCGATGGTAATGGACGGAGACAAAAGATTGATGTGCTTACAGAAGTAGACGAAAAGAGATTTTGATACAATATCATGATGGAAAATTGGGCGGACATATGTCAGCCAAGAAGACGGAAGCCAGACTGAAACAAAAATACTATTGGCCAAATATGACAGACGACGTGAAAGACTGGATAAAAATTGTTTAATATGTGCCACTCGAAAGAGCACAGGAAATAAGATGAAGCACCACTAAAACCGATGCCAATACACCAGAACCAATGACAATGATAGCAATGGACGTAGTAGGTCCACTACCAGAATCGGATAAAGGAAATGTGTATATATTGGGTATAACTGATTACTTAACAAAATTTCCAGAGCATTTGCAATACCGGATCAGAAAGCAAAAACAATTGCCAAAATTTAGTAAGAGGAAATATGTTGTGATATGTCCACAAAAGAAATTTTAACGATCAAGGAACAATTTTATGAAGTGAGATACTAAGCGAAGTAACAAATTATTTCGATCGCTAAACTGAAGAACCTCCTCATATCATCCACAAACAAATGGACAAACGAAAGATTCAATGGAATATTAATCGAAATGATCTCGAATTATGTGAGGCAGCACCAGAGAGATTGGGATGAATATATAAATTTTTTATGTTTAAACCTACCGAATGTCAATTCATTCAGCAACAAGATGAGTCCGTTCAAACTACTTATGTATTGGAAGAGAGGTGCAATATGCCAAACGGATTTGAATACCACCACCGTTTCACCAATACATGGAGATTGATGATTATGTACTAAATTTAAAAAAATGCAGGAATAATGAAAACGCGGAATGAATTTCGTTTTACCAGAAAGTTATAAAGAGTTAAGACAAACAGAGAAACGGCAAGAAATCAATTTAAAATCGGAGATTGGGTGATAACGAAACACCAGAAATCATACCAGGAACGCAAAAAAGTTGCGAGCGCCCCTATGAAATCCTTACTAATGAAAATAATGTAAGAGTGAATTAGTTAATATCGCCTAGTAAAGACCAATTATGTAATGTAAATCGATGCACAAGCCTGTAGCAACAACAGCAACAGTTAAACCAGAAAAAGGAAATTATGCGAGATGCACAAACAACGGCAAATATGTATGCTGAGACAAGTAATAAACGAGAATGGGATCTAACCCATAACTAAAGCCGACGATGTAAAAATGGAACATGTCGCAAAAAATGAATCTAATCGTTAGAAATAACAAAGAATAATGCAGAATGGACAAAGACGAAGCTTTCTCGAGATATTGGGCGGAATTACATCAATGATGAGAGATTATGCCCCCAAAGAAAAAGTTAGATTCAAGCAGAAATGACTACAATTATGGAGAGAATGCCGGATATTATTACTTGCATGCAGATTCAGATGAGCAAGTACGCATCATCACAGTTTATTAACCGCGAAATGAGTGCGATCATTAGAATAATTAAATCAATGGAAAAATGCGGAACAACAAACGAATCTGAAAAATTCAAGAGTCACACCGTTAATTGATTGCAGCAGGCGCCGATGCAACTACAGGAATGCTAAGAATTAAATGAGAAAACAGGTTCGTATTGACGAAAAAGATAACAAAGGATGGAGCAGTCCCTTACGTTGCGCGAAGTCAAGAAAGCTATGGCGATGGAATTTTATAATGGTCAATGCAACGAAGGGATTTAAATGTAATTGTTGGCCGGAAATAGATAAGTAATGAGGAGTGCAATAATTAGAAGTCACGATCAAGCAGCACGCCTCATTAGTAAAATGGACAACAGGAACGTTGTAGAACAAATATTAAATGTAACATGAATTCGAGGAGCATGTGAGAATATATTTTTTTTTACAACAGCAATCCAAACTAATCGTAATTTACAAAACCTAAAAGCACTTCTAAAAAGAAAAGAGATAAAAATTCCGCGACAATGAAACGAATAGAAAGAAATTGGTCGGGAAAAGAAGAATTAAGAATCAGTTCGAAATTGGCAAAGAAAACAAAGCAAATTCATTCGGATGGAAAAGTCCGACTTAGAAGAGATTTGAGGAAGAACAAAAAGATATTATCGAAAAATATGACGAAATTATCAGATTAATAAATGTCGAGGACGACATTTCCAAGAACACCCCGGATGATGGAAATAACGATGAAAATGATAAAGATGATAAAGATGATCAAGGAGACACCAAAGATCATGAGAAACAAGATCCAGAACTATCCACGAGAAGGAACACAATCAGATCTAATGAAACGAGAAGCAGAAACAACGAAATTATAAAAGATGAAAAACAGACGGTAAACTACAAAGAATCGAAAATCGACAGACCCTGCTACAAGGATTTATTAATATTAATTACGTCAATTAATTTAACGGAAACAAAAGAATTCCCTAATGAGAAATTGGAAATGGCCATCGAAGTTAAAGAAACTCAAATAATAATTACGAATACGGGAAAACGACAAATTAATATGATCTGTATTACCTCAGAACGGATAACCTACCATTGTGAAACATGGAATTTGAAACAGAATCAAACTTACGTATTCGAGGATACAACCAAAAAATCAACGTCAAATATGTATAAGCCATAAAGAGTACAAATGTGAAATAGAAGAATGGAGAAAAGTGATCACACAACTCCTGCAACGAACAGAAACACAAATTTAAAATTCAAGTGGAACAAGTGTGGAGATGCATAAAAATAACGAATATAGGAACGAACAAATCCCCAAATTGTATTGATATGAAAAGGAATGTAGAAAAGTGGAGACTGAAACAAACCACAATATCATGGGATGATTTAGCTTGAAAAATGAGTTATCTAATTTGTGTAGAAACACGTAAACGGCATGATTGTGAGCCAACCAAACATTGAGCAGAACAATATACCAAAAATAGTTCAAAACTGTTGGCAAAATCAGACTGGAGTATCAAGAAGCGTCAAAAGAGAAAATCGAAGCGTTTATTCTGAAATGATGAACAATAAAGAAGGATATGTATTTGTAACAAAAAACTCGTGAAAAATTAGTTGCACTTCACTACTATGGACAATGAAGGATCAATTTACATCAGGAAAGGGACAAGGCATCATGCGAATAAAAGATAACATTTGTAGAGATATTAATGGATAACAAAGGAGGTAGATTTAGTTTACAGGAATCCAATCATGTACTTATGAACAGTAACGGTGATAGAGGAGTAGATCAAATATGCATGAGAAATATTGAAACTACATGCGTATCAATGCGATTAAAGAAGAAACAACCATATTTATGGGGTAATCTAGTAGAAAATTCAATGCACGTGATATGTGCAGGAAATAAAGGAAATGTGGTATGTGTAGCAGTGAAAACGCTTAAAGGAAGGAACCCAGAAATTCACAACTCGACTAGAAATCCAGAGAAACTACTATAAAGGCTCAGAAAGCTTACATCCAAAAGCGAAGCACAAACAGGACAAGATTAACTCTGTCTATAGGATCCAGAAAAGAGGGTACTTATAATGGTAGTGCAGATCAAGAAAGATATGATGTAATTATGATTCGAAGTCTATTCGGAGGACGAATCACTAAAGTATGCATTAGAGATGAAAGAGAGGAGAAAAGTCGGAAAGCTAAAACCGAATGCCGGAAAATACGGGACGAAATGTATCTACAACACCAATTGTTAACAAGAGAGAAAGGTGGAATTTATCGAGTATGCGTATATAGAAAAGCGAAACAGACCAATTATGTCAAATAGGTGACTAGGTATAAACATCGATAATACTACGAATACCTAACCCGATAAACGAGAACAACAACCATGAAAACGGCAACAAATCGGCAAAGATGAACATTACGGCAATGCGGCATATTAATGGAGGAAGTCCACAACTCCCGCAAGCATTCAGAAAAGCTCAGATCAGAACTGAAACCACAACTATAACGGAATCAACGAAATCAGCGAAAACAGACGAAGCAAAAATCGCAATAAAATGATATGGATAACTTTAACGGTAGTAAGCATCATAATGACACTAATATTAATTCAGCAGTGGAAAGTCATTAAAAAATGCAAACAAACCAAGAAAACGAAGAAATGGCAGTGGTAGAAAATTTGAATATGATATCACGTTAGAACGTTCAGAGACTGGAGAAACAATGATATGAACGAAGTAGCAGTCAAAGCCAATATTTCAAGTGGATTGTGATGAAAGAGTTACCATAATAGAAGTTCACAAGGAATGCTAGTGAATTGATGTATATCACACTTACTAAATGAGAAATTGGGGGCAACCAATTGCGTATAAGCCAAGAACGTTGTGTAATGAGAGGATGAGACCGTGTAATCGTGTATATTATTAAAGTAAGTATTGTATAATGAGATAAAGTTATATTGTAGTATTGTGAGAGAAAAATGAACTTGATGTATAAGCTTAAAAATTGAAAATCAATATTACTTAATGAAAATCTCAGAAATAATCTATCTAGAGGAAACACCGACGTCAAGCGAAGTACGACCATTCGTCGAAACCATTATGAGACAAGGCAACCGCACAGAATTTCAGCCCAATTACAACCAAATTCCAATCAGCAGTCCAAATGAACATCAGCAGAACCTTAATAGAGAGATCAGTGCGCTTTTTAGCGCGTGTGAAACCTGTTTCCAGGGAACATGGACAAATCCTACATTTAACCGAGATCACAATTCGAAGCATGATATTGTAACCATAATTGAACACAGCAAACAAGATTGCGGATTAGAAAAGGACAACGAGATCTAGTCCAGACAAAGTCAATGGCAAGCGTTTAGAAATAAGAGACTGAGAGAGGAACAACAAATGAATCCTAGCGTGGTCGTCGATGGAAAATCTCACTGTGCTTGAACGAGAGTATGAATCTATAGAAGAGCCCTTAGAGAATCATAAAAATCTTGTATAATAAACTGTAAATTGTAATGTGAATGGTATCTTTGTAAAAACTTATTATTATAATCGCGAAATTAACCCCAATAAAAAACTATAAACATTATCGATGTATAGAAGTAGAATTATTTATATAGAGTAGAATCGTGTGCGATAATCAAGTGTTCAATTAACTATTTAGAAAATGAATACGAATGGAAACCAATAAAAAGCCCAGCCAAACAACTCAGGAGAAGACAAGCCGAGATTGAAAAGCATATCGCCACTAGGAGCAGAAAAGATGCATAAAGAATCTACGAATATTGTTCAAAGCAGGAAGAGGCGATGAATAGAAACTCTAGAAATAGAAAATGAAAGCCTAGACTAGAAGCCAGAAAACGAACTAGAAGTAAAAGCCTAGAGCTGAGTTAAAGAAGCTTAAAGACAGAAAATGGAATAAGAGACTTTGAACAAGAAATCGCAGCAGCCAAATCCAGGGAAGAAAAGTTGAGCAAGAAATTTATGACTGAAGGATTATATCTGCGGGCTGAAGCAAGACGGTCGCCAGTTTTAGCCGTATTACTAACAAGAGAACAGGACCGAGTGGAACAATTAGAAAACACAGAAACCACTGGATCCTAAGAAAATCAACAACAATTAATCGACGAGTGGAAGCCAAGAAAAAGAAAATGTTGACAACAAGCTACAATAGAAATTTCGTGATGTGAGCCTACCAAGAACACGCAGATCATGGCACTAGGAGAGACAAGCAAGGCAATGGGAAAACAAAGCTCAAACAGCAAGAAGCACATGATGAAAAGTTTTACAAGCGGAATGGGATGCGAAAGAGATCGCTGTAAAAGCCATTACCGAAAAATCGGGAAAAATGCAAGTGGAGGCTTAGTAAAGAGCAATGAGGTCAAAAGGCTAAAGACTAAAGTGCCGGAAACCCCGTGGAAGAACAACAAAAAGAAAGTTGCTTAGAACACATAAAGGCACAGGCGAGAAACTTGGAGCGTAAGTACGAGCAAGATTCGTCCAAAAGGCACAATGAGATCCAAGTCGAAAAACAAGAGATAGAAGCCGAAAGATTTTACGCGGAGGGCATATGGATGTAAGGCGACGTTGGTTACAGACAAGAAACGGCAAAGAGAACGTTAATAGAATAGGTCAATGTGTTTGCAAAGCTCGTTGCTGGCAAAGCCAAATTTCAAAAGGCACATGAAGAGATAGTAGTAGAAAAGAAATGTGACAGAATTGAAAATAGATAGCTTATTGGAAAATTCAAATATTTGCAGTTGTTTTGGTGATGAGTGGAATATCGGAGAGTTAATGGACGGAAATAATCAATGAGAAATAACCGCCAATGATTACTCTGCCGTAATTACAGTACCGCCAACGGAAAACAGTGGAGGTTTCGCCAGCCAAGACGAAACCTGGGTGTAATTAATTGAGATTCAATGTAAAAGTGTATAAAGTATATATAAAAAACAAAAAAAAATAAAAAACAAACAAAACAAAACAAAAACAAGAGATATGTTATAAAAGATTAACTTTTTGATGACTTAGAGTTTGGGAATCCACATATGATTGCTATTATTTGGGAAAAATTACGAAGATGAATTGATACTTTCTTCCCTGAGAGTACGTCTTATTAAACGTGTGTTACTTGAACAGAGTTTTCATATTTATCGTGTTTACGTAATAATAGAAATTTCGTCATTCGGATTTAAACGTTTGCGAACTGATAAATTTATTAAATAAATTTTATGATATTATGATGAAGAATACTTAACCAAAAATATTAAGATGAATTACTGGAACCCAGAGAAATCAAGCAACAAAGAAAGTATCAAACAGCATCCTATGACCCAGGAGATCTAACCTCTAAATGAAGACCTCTAGACTTCTACAGAAGATGGAGGCAAGAGGAAAGATTATGTCAACTAAACAACAGAGGTGAATATGATTGCAATTCAGACTTAACAGTCAGAGCATTGAGAATACTAAGAAAGAACTCACGAAGAAAAGACTCAGAGGATGGCATCAAACGATGAATTAAAAGACAGTCCCATCTACGAAAGTAAATAAATACTGTGAGGATTTTGAAAAATGAATCTATGCTGAAGAATGACCGTCAATCCAAATACTCACAAGCTGGAAATAACGAGAAGAACAGAGAAACGATCCTGAGAGAGAAATCGAAGTTAACGT
>CM039680.1:176176477-176318977 GCA_022537955.1 Schmidtea mediterranea
CTTTTTATTTATTTTGTTTAGCCAGCACATAACGCTGTGTGGTTTTTGAGCAGAAATTTAAAATACTTAAAAAACGGAAATAAGAAAAATAAAAAAATAAAAATTTTATTAAATTCTGGATATAAAAATGATAAAATTTTAAATTTAAATCAAAAAGAATAAAAATTTATTAAAATGGAATATTCTTAGAATCCTTGTTTTACGCATCAAAACACACACACACAATCACGATATATAAGGCGAAGCTGGCTGAACAAAAAACACTCTTAACTCTCTAAAACACGCTCAAAAACTCTCTTAATTTTATATATACTTATTATTTTTCTTTGTCAGTGGAAAAAGTAATTTTTTTAATTTATTTTTGTTTAATATGATGGTCATGATATTTTTGTTTTTAATTTTTTATTCTTATGGAAAAGCTGCAAAGGAACTGTCTTAATGATCAGGAATTCGACGTGTTGTTGAACTCCATCATCAAAGGATTTTTCTCGAGACAAATAATTAACTTTCGACTACAATAACGACCATGACTTACATAATAGATTACATGACAAACCAAGATAGTAAATGAAATTATTTTTTCCGATACCGGATCGACCGGGTCGTAGTGGTGAAGCCGCGGTGCCGGTTATAACCAGCCTGCCAGTATTCTCCACCTAAATTCCTATCACCCGACCCTCGAAAGAGTTGAGTCGAGGTCCTGGGAAAGGCTAAATATAAAGTGATAACATAAAAAAAGGAAAGATATACCGACTAGTTTATAGAAGAGTCAGAAAGAGTACATTTATTTTTTGTAAACAACAATGTTATTTTAGCAAAGTATGACACAACTCACTTTAATTCTCGACTACCACATTAGGAGTCAAATCGGCCATAACTCGCATTTCGTATCCAATTAATCCAATCGACGTTGGAATGGTAACCAAAGACTTACGTTCAGTTTAAAATTCGAATTTACGACGCACAGCCCATATGATAATGCTAACGGCTATCACGCTTGTTAAATTTATTATTATCACTAAATATTCATTATTAATTTTATCATTTTATTAAATGTTATTACTGTTAAAATTATTATTTTCTTTCTGATATTATGATCATTATCGCTTATTCATATTGTGAATTTTCGTTATTTATTTTGATTATTATTCCAAGTTTAATTTTGACAATTTATTAATATGATCCTAAGTGATTAGTAATTGTTAACAATTATTGTAACAGTGAGTACCATACTATTATTACGAAAATCATATAGTACATTAATATTACTTTATTCATAATCTGATGTTATTATATAAAATTTTATACTATTATCTAGTTTTCACACTAAATTATTATTGTAATATCAATATTATTTCATTATTATTAAATATTATTATTATTAATTATTATTTAAAATTATTATTATATTTATTAAATATTAATTTTATTAAATATTTATTATTATAAATATTATCCAGTATTGTATTGCTTAACTATATAGTCCCATTAATTCCAGTACACAAAATTCATTAGAACCAACCATATCTCTAAGAATCATGTTATTGATTAATATTAATATTTTATTATTTTATTATTATATTATATTTTATATTATTAATGCCGTGATATTATATCATATATTTATTACTAGTGTTAAAAATTCAATTATCATTATATTATTGTTATTATTTATTATTATTATGAAATTATTAACTATATAGCACTACATTCCAATACACGCTAATACTCCCACCATGGTTAATACCACGACCATTGGTCCCTAATATGGTCACATCTTTATTATTATATTATATATTATATATTATTTCATTATTATCAAATAATTTATTATATTCACCAATTATTATTATTTATATTTATTATTAATATTATTAACACATTATCTTATTATTAATCTTGTAATATTATTATCATATTAATACTTTATTTTTTATTATGAATATTATTATTAAATTATATCATGCTTATTATTATTTTACTAAATATTATTACTTATCATTAATATTAATTACTATTATTAATAATTATTATGTTGTTTAAGACTAAATTGAAAAACACTTACAAAAACTTGTTATTTAAAAAAGGAAAAAACATAATATGCAATAAAAATTCCAAAGCAGAATAAATCTTCAAAAATTTGCGAGACAATAAGCGCGAATCTCTACAATTTAAGTTTAAAAAGAAGTTAAAGGAAGATAGATATACTACAGAATATGTTGACAAAATGAACAGCGCGGAGGTCGCAGAAATCCGTAGAATTCCTGAAATACCTAAAATTATTATTAAAAGAAATATAAAATTTGTGACCTTGGAAAATTTTCGGTTGTTGACTCGTGTATGGCAACGGGTGAAAAGCTACAATAAAATACTTAAATGCGGAAAAAAACGGAGATAAATAAAACTATTTTAATATAGCATTAACTTTTTTATTTTACCATAAAAATTTTCAATTTATTTTGATAATTAATTGTAGAATTTCGAAATTTGAATCAATAAATTTATTTGGTGTAATTAATTTTAAATAGAAGATATTAAATTCATAATATTATTGTAATGTTGCAATATTAATTGAATTACATAACTACCCTTAGTTATCACATGTATTTGTCAATGTTATTGTCTAATACCTGTTATATAATGATCAGAGAAACAGCAGAATCCGTTATAATATATAGTTAGAAAAGAGCAATACCCATCTTTTCCCATCAGTGACAAATTGTTCTTTTGCATTTTATAAATGATCAGATATATTAATACTTTATATTGTTGTAATTGACGGGTAAATGATACTAGAATGTGAATATGGGAAACAGAGTGATTATAATTAGAATTAAATTAGAAATTGTAATTAGATGAAAGGGCAATAAGAAGAGCATGAAGTCTTCTATGACAGCTCATGGAACGGGGGTTAGGCATTACAGTTCTTGAGAAGGAGCTCACCGTTTTGCTAACTATCCACCCACTAGTTCACAGTACCAACGTCATTGTTGACGGGTGACTAGCGGTTCAATTTCTTATGCAGCGCTAGGTGGATGATAACCCTTAGGCAGTTCAAAACGATTTTAAGGAACCCATCAGTGCCCAGCATATTTTGGGGCTCAGCCGGATAGAATTGATTTCGTTGCACAAGCGAGCGAGAAGTAAATAACAACAAGTTGCGGAATGGTGTATAGTTTATGGGGAAAGAGAAAATTGGTAAAATATTACTCATATTCAACCGCTTTGTTCATTGAAAACGTCATGCTAATTTAAAATTGTTTAGTATTGAGTTAAAATTTTATAACATAAGATAGTAACAGTTATATTATAACATCTTATGTTATTATTATTAGTATCATAATATTATTATCATAATTAGCATATTTTTTATTAGACAACTATTAATACGTAATAACAAAGTACCTTATTATGATATAGTATATTATCTTTACTATTACAATGGTATTACAGCTAAGACAGTGCTTGTTAACTTTAATTGGAAGAAGGTAAATGACTAAAATCAAGTGTAATCAATGTTGTCGTTTGCAGAGTCATGGAATGCAAACGTTAGAGGAGCAAAAGCCGAATCATGAAAGGCTTATAGAACAATGGTTTTGAGCAAGGTGATGAGATGATGAGATAACGTAGTAAACTAAAAGAATAAAAGTTAATAAAGATAACATAGGACTTGATAAATGGGATAATAATGCGACAAGTTAAATGCTATCCTGGATGGGTTGACGATGGGGTGGCTTATAAAAAAAATCAATAATAAAGGAAAGAAATAACATAAATTTATTATATTATTATGTAATATATTAAAATTGAAGGAAATTAAATAAACATTTTTTTTGTTTTGTAATTATCGAAACTGTAATAATGGGTAATTACTTAGTTTATATTTACTATCATTCCCCTGTACGTGAAGATATTTATTTTTATTATGGTATATAAATGGGATAAATTATAATATTATGTTGTCTTTTGATTATTAATTGCTATATATTGGTGACGCGCGTAATTGATATAAATAGAATGTTGTTGTTTGATTATTCCATTAATTCATGTATATGTATATATATTCTGTATAATTAGATAACGAGAAACCATGAACAGCCAATCGCCAACGTTGTACCATAAACACTTCGCTTAATTATAGATTGTATAAACTATAAACCCATTGAACGAACGTTTATTTGTACGATAAGATAATGAGAAACGTGGAGTCGATTGGGAGAACGTAACGCATGTTGCAGCTGTAGAGTAAGGTAATAATGAGATAATTGAGTCTGAAAGCACGTACACAAGGTCATGGGACCATGCTTATGAAATGATACGTATTTCTATTTTGACCAAGCTATGAGTGTGTGAGTTAGATTCGATGTAAATTGGCGCGAGAAGGAGCAAGAATTTACGTTAAATGATAAATGAGTATTGCGATGTTAATAATTGTCCGATGTGATAACGTTAAAGGAACGCGAATAAAACGAAGCAATAAAACAACATGTGAATAGTAAAAAGGTATATAGCAACCGAAAGGTAAAAACGAACATTACACAAAACACAAACACAAATCATAAAGTCGTGAATAAATGATAGGGAAGTGATTACCAGAACATACATAAACAACTAATGCTGAAAATCAAACATAAGTATGATGGAGTGCAATTGATGGTGATTTCTTTGATTAATGATTAATGTTTTTTAAAGCATTTATGATAACTTTCCTTTCTAATTTCCTGTTGTTTTTTTCTTTCTTGTTCTTATGTAGTAGGTAATTATGAGAAGAGTATGAGAGGTAATTGTGATACCCTCCGTAGTACGCGATACCTGGATCGGAAAACCCCTGATCACCCTTGAGTAAATAGTAGAATGGGCCCCGTCGCAATTTAGTGAGTTCTGGTATGTGACTGATCACCAATGGTTAAGGACAAGCTAACGCCCGATCGTTCTATTTTTAATAAAGGGGAAGAGGGACAAGCCCGTACGATATAGTATGGTTGGCCAAGCGAATGTTTGAAATTTTTGAAATGGATTAATGAAAAGAATATAAAATAATGTAGAATTAAATGAATTGAATTGAATTAAATGAGAATTGAAAGAATTAAAATGATATATTGAATTTGAAGTAAAGAGAATGATGATTATATTTGATTATGGAATTTGAATTAAGAGAAATTGAAATTGAATTTAAATGATAGAATTTGAATTAAGAGAATTAAATTGAATTTTAAATGATTATGAGAATCGAATTAAGATGGAATTGAATTAAACTTATTATGAGAAACTGGCCACAGTAAAAATGATAATAGATAAATGAGATAAATGTACCAATGATGATTTTTTGTAGCGGGTTCGGCACACGACCCGGAATTACCATCCCGAGTGTCGAATTCACAGGATCAGGCATGAGACTTAAGTTACCGGAAAACTAATTAGTCAAAAACATGCTAAGAACGTTACCCGGCGTGAACACAATTTTGTAGACCGCTTAGCGCATAAAACCGTTGTTGAGGAGCCGATGGTCGAGGTACAATGGCCAATTTCGGTTATTATCCTAACGCGTTGCGTTGAGGGCCTGGACTTCGATTACGTATGGCGGTTAAGCGTATGGAGAAGCCAGGACGTTGTAGATTTATTGATTATGATGAATTGAATGAATTTTTTGCTAGCAGTGGTTCGGTACATGACCCGGATAACCCATTCCCGAGTAATCCGAATTCACATGAATCCGCAGTTGAGACTCAAGTACCGGACACTGACCTGGCACAAAGACATGCTAAGAACGTACAAGATACGGATGGATAAACCTAACGGTGGCGTGAGGGCCTAAGATTTCATTTCGTGTGGGTACGTTTGAGAGGCTAGGACATTACCGGTCGTGGACGAGGATTATAAAACTTATAAAATATTGGATGATTTTTGTAGCACAAGTGAGAGTTTGTGCGAAGGGAATTACTCCAGTGAAAAAAAAAATTGAATTGCGGAATAAAATACCTTAAAGATTTTACGGTCGTGGACGAGGATTATAAAACTTATAAAAATATTGGAATTGATTTGTAGCACAAGTGAGAGTTGTGCTGAAGGAATTACGCCAGTGAAAAAAAATTGAATGCGGATAAAATGAGCTAAGATTTTACCGGTCGTGGGACCGAGGAATTATAAAACTTATAAAATATTGGTATTTTTTTCAATACAAGGGAGAGTGTGTTGAGGAATTTACGCCAGTAGAAAATTAAAGCGACAAAATGAACGATTAAGTAGACAAAACTTTGAATTAATACATTAAAGAGTAAACGATGAGTAAAAATAATGAATTTAAGAGTTATTATGTAAAGAAATGATGATAATAATTGAAATTAATTGTTTTTATGTGTAAAGATAATGATAATTGAGGACTAAATGTTGTAAGTGAGAATTAGTAATTGAGAATTTAATTGAGAATTACGATAATAGAGAATTAAACGTTTAAGTAAAACTGACGATGAAGTTAAGGGAATTAAAATAATTGTTTTAAAGTAGAAAATAAACAACTAGAAAAATTGAGATTGTTTTTGATAAAAGATGCATAACTAAAAACGATGAAAGAAAAATGGCATTACGATTAAAGTAGTATAAAATAAATGACCAAGGGTCAAACGATTGAAATTCATATCAAATAAGGCGCAAAGTGTGAGCTGAGTAGATAGAAGTAAAGATGTAGTACGTTAGCGGATATGGAATGCGACAATACCAATATTTTTTTGGGGGAATACTAGAGTTGATAATATGTATGAGTATTGATTATAATTATGTTTGATTATATTATGATAGTGTTTTGAAATTAGTCGTAGTAATAATCTATTCTTGATATATTGATAGAGAGTGGATATTGCTTGCGACCAAATAGATAAATGATGCGACATATAGATTATTATTACAGAAAATAGATAATTTAAAATCGACTGAATAATGGGGGTTTAAAGCCATGAAATGAATACCGTAAGACAGTCAAAGCGATTATGTAAATACCAAAGTAGGTTATGTATAGTAAAACCGTAAAAACCTTCGAACAGTTATAATATATGTACAGAAGGTTATATTTGCAGATTTTAATTCAAATCAAAATCAACAACCAACAATCAAAACAAGCCAACAATCGAAAGTAGATAACAAAGCGATTACAAATACCAAAGCAATTTACAAGCATTCAAAACAATTTCAAATAACTTAGCGGAATTAAAAAGTAAAGAGAATAAATCAAAACTCGATCAAAAATTGATAGGAATATACAGAAAAACCAGAAGTCAAACCAAGCAGATATCATAAAAAACCCAGTATGTGGAAACAGTAAGAACACCAAGCCGAAAAGATCGAGGACTTATTCAAAGAGACCGTCAAAGAAACAGAATCAGTCGAACAATAATAACACCGAATCAGAAAACGAGAAACAGGTCTTAAATTACTTGAAGATATTCTAGACAATCCATCAATAACGGAACAAGCGAACAGAGAATCAACAGGACAAAGAGGAGAAACAGTATTTTAAGAGAATCCAAGTTCAACAGGCCTAACCAATATGACAGAGACGAAAGGACAACACTTATTCAATGAAATGACATCACAACCCGAAGATGGAATATCGGAGTTTAGAGAAAAAATTTCGAGGCGAACCATTTGATGGAGTATCGATTAAATACAGACGTTTATAAAGGAATTCGAAGAGTATAATACGACAATATGTCATTGGCCAGAATAGCAATAGAGAGAGACTGCGCACTGTTATTTAACAGGAGTGCTCAAGATGTATATTTAGAGGCAAACGAGACCAAGGAAACTTAGAAACTGGAACGAAATTTAAAGATTTCTAATTAACACCGTTAGGAACGCGAAGACCTCAAACCGAAAACGTTAGAATTTTTAACCGAAAACAAAAACAAAACGAATCAATGTTCTATAATGCGTGTGAATTTAAAGCGAATTAGCAAGGAAGCCCTTTGGCGACGAAAAATACCCAGAGGAAAGAATCGTCTCAGTATTCATTAAAAGGACTAAACTGAGGGGATATCAGAGCAGCGTGGGAGCCAAAAGCACCGCAACAGGAGACAAAGCACTTGAATTGCCAATATATGTGAACATTCCGATTACCACAACTCAAGTGCAGCATGACGCAGGGCGTTACAACAACGCCAGCAGGAATCAACAACAGTCAGATAACGAATGTCAACCCAACAATTGAATCAATTTTATTCCAAGGCACAACAGTGTTTTCAGGCCCACCCATAAGAATCCATGAATAATGGTACGGTTCAATTTAATTACATAATAATTTCAAGACTCAATAACAATGGAAACAACGGAACCAGTATGCGAGAATTGTAGAGATATGGTCATCAAAGCAGCTGAGTTTCAAGCAAAAACATGCAAAGATGCGTAAAGAGGCCAACACAGAAGTAATCTGGCAGAGAGTTCAGGTAACGGGAAATGTCAGATAAACGACGGGCAATAATAGAGATACGGCAGAAATCGTATTAATGGGAATCTAGAATGGAACTTGTTTCAATGTAATCAAGTAGGGCCAATCACGTGTCGAGGAACTGCCCACATCGAATGCAATCAAATCCCCTTGAACCAAACAAGCAAATGAACAAATGTACAAATCTTTGATGCAAGAAGTTGAACGACTTTGCGAAATGAAGTCGAACAAATGAAAAGGCGGTAATCAACAACACGTATAAATATGCTGCAGGAAACCGGAGTGTTCGAGAGCCAAATAGTAACATCAATCAGGAAAACAGAGAGTAGAATGGCAAAGACACAGATGGAGAGCAAAAGAGATCCAGCAAGATGGGAACGCCGAAACGGAACCACAACGTGATAATATGATGAGAGCAGTAAAAGAAAACGAATGCACACTGCGGAATAGCAGTGTGTGAACAGCGACGTGACGAAACGAAGTGTCAACAAGCGGTATGCCAGAAAATTAATAAATGTGAACGATTAAATTGACTAGTGAAGAGAAATAACGATCCAAGAATTGAATCAAGAGAAAAAAAGAGAGAAAAACGAGAATTAAAGAATTCAAATGGAAATGGGAAATTTCAAACGACGAGACGAAAACAAGAGCAAAACCTTCAAAAGCTTGGCTACGAAAATCGATCCAAAGGTCCTACTACAGAAATTGAAGAGGAAAATCCGACGAGAAGATTGAAACGCTGAACAGATGAACAAGTCAAAACAAAATTAAAAAGAGATGGGCCACAACTAAAAAGATGGAGTAAATTCGAAAATGGAAGCATATGGATTGGGCAGAGGAAAAGACCCGAAAAATATCGATTAAAAATTCAATACTAAGACATAGAAACCGAGAGAGAGAGGATGTCACAACAAGATCAAGAATAAAAGCTAAAATGCCATCGAATTACCTTTTCATTTGCCAATATGAAGGAGATCTTAGATGATGAGTTGGAAATCGGAGTCACTTCCAATCAAGCGAAATAAGTAATATTTAACTGTTAATAAATTGCAGGTCAGAACAACTATCAAAAAAGGCGAAAAACGGAAAATCATCATACAATCACCAGGGAATAGGACAGTCTAGAAATCCAGATGCTAGAAGAAGAAGTATAATCAATCAGTCGAGACGACGATGTAATAACCGATCTGGAGAATATCATGAACGCAGCCGGAAAAACAACGAACCAAAATTCAGGCGATTTATTCGCAACCAATACTGAAACTGATCAGACAACCGATGAACGAGAAGGATTTACTTGGGCACAGAGAGAACCATTGAGCGACGGAAGCAGAAACGAATGAAAATGTACGACAAGGATTAGCAAATATGCCCACTACGGACGAATGGAGTAATTGGATAGCCTGAAAATAAGAGGAGTACGACATCGAGAGAATAGCTAACAGACAACAGCATCGAAAAGCCGGAACAACGGATGGATGATAAAATCGAGAGCAGACCAAAACAAATCGAACAGAACCCAAGCAAATCAAAGAACAATTACAAACCGAGAGTACAAAAATAAATGGAGAAACTTCACCAAGTGGCAAAAAGTGAGCGCAGCAGATCCAAGAAGAGAAACAAGGAACCAGTGGATAAATTGAATGGTATCAGATGTACTGCTTGGCTAATCCAGAAATAAAAAGAGTGTTTGAGAGACACAACATCCAGCAAAGCGAACATTATGACAATCTTTGAGGCCAATATTAACAAAATCATGGATAATAAAGTGAGGAATGAACTTTAAGAATGTACCCAGAAACATGATAACAATTGTGAACAATTAGCTTAAACGATCAACGACCTAGTCGATATATGGTTAGGTATTGCTATTAATTATAAAAATTTGATCGGACTGATATAAAAACGAATGCCGAAATATACGCAAGATGGACACGTATTTACGATCACCGATATAATTAAAGATTATAAGCGTTCGTATTAACTCAAGGTGATGGGAAACTAGTAAAACTGATCAGACGGAACGATGCAAGCAAAAACTGCGGAGAATTGTTAACTGAATTTGAAGGAACGTCAATTAGTTAATGATCCGAGAGCAAGCAGAAGGGGAAGTAACGCAATCTTGAACAACAGCATTAATTTGGATGATGTGTATTCAGAGGAGACCGAAATCATTTTTAGTTTACGATGTGACATATAAAAAGGTCAGAGTATTCATTAAAAGAACGGAGGTGTTAAAGCGGCAATCCAGGAAATTTGAGGACGATTGCAACAGAGTTATATAACGTCTATCAAGAAGCCGGATTTTAATCAAGCAATATAAGATGTTCAGTCACCAGAAAGATATTGCAATTATTGTGGACAGTATTCATATACATTCAATACACCAGGAATTCGAATCTGTCAGTGAGTAACATTTTTTAACGCCGGAGACATGTGAGGATGGATTCAAATGGTTAAAATCGTACTTAATAACAAAATCGAAATAGCAGGCAGAAGCGGAAAGATAAAAAACTACGAGAGTTATACAGCTTGGACGGATAAAAGGATCAAGATGGATCATTCAAGGAGGAGAGAACGTTACTTGGCGAATTGTTAAAGGACGTGTAAGTGATTGAAAGCTATCAACGAAACTGGAACATTCAAGATATTTCGATCCGGATACTCAAGCCAATGAAAAAATACCCAAGTTGTCTTGCCATCGGATGTCATGTATATGGAATTCTTCACGTGACATATAACGCAGCCATAAGATGGCCGACTAACATTATTAAACAGCAGATTTTTCGAGGAAATCCAAGGAAAAGTGATCGAGAACCTGGAGAGAGCAGAGGATGAAGTATAGAGAATTTATTGATTGCACTGAAAAATTTCAAGACGAATAATAACTCAAAGCTGAATCAAGGACACCCATAGTGTGGTATCCAAATAGCGATGTGTGAATGGAGATTCATAAAAAAAGAAAACACAGTCAGCAAATGCGACGAGTTATTAGTACAAAACTACAAAGGCATTTTCCTTGTCACGAAAACCATACGAACGCAAAGAGAAAGTTAGGAGATAAAAGAGTTTAAAATTATATTTATATGCAACAATTAAATGGATTTCTTGTTCCATCGTGGATTAACATCATAGAAAAAGTTTATCATGATTTATTACAAGAACGATCGCTGCGCTTTTAAACAGAGAAATATTGAGAAACAAAATTAGCTATGTCAATTACAAATCCAGATAAGCAATTCCGTTATTACTCGTGCAAGAAGGTCACGTTGGAAGAATAGTGGGAGAAGCAATGTATACGTATTCAATGTGAGAAACAACGGGCGAGACTACCAGAAAAGTCATCGATACCAAGAGAAAATGTGCAAACGAATTAGAAAATAGATGCACAAAGGGAGAATTAGATTTGTACAAAGCTGTCACCAGAATCGATGGAATTCCAGTAGAATTTGTATCCAAATTTATTGTTCAATGTAGTAATGTATAGGGACCGTTATTCGAAGAGGAAGACGACGATGGATATATTCCCAGTAAATCGACCGACATAGCACCAAAGAATTGGTTTAACAGAATTGAACCACAGAACTAAATTAAACCTGTCGACGTATAGGAGAAATGATTTACAATGTAAAGATTTAGAATCGCGGAGAGAATTGCTTTTTCAGCTTATAGACAGGCAATCTATCAAACTTGTTTACAATTGCAGGCGGAAACAAATTACGGTGAAGTCCGAATTTACGAATTATTGCTATCTCCAGAACATTTTAAACATGCGACATTTAATATGATAGAGGGCAATGTGGGGACGATTTCTTAATATTTGGTCAAATGATGGCAGGATATTGGGAGTAACTCATAATCTCAAATAGTACGAGTAATTTTGACGCAAATGTTGGCTTGCTGTTGATTATTTAACAACGTGAGAGAAAGGTTAACTGGAAAATGGCCAATTGGGATTTTTACCGTTCTTGCAAAACTTTGTTCCTCCATGGACATTCAAAGGAATTCACAGAATCAAGAAATTAATGGAAAGTTCTATCAAAATGGAAAGAACCGATGAAGGGAAGTCGGCGAAATCAAATTATGATGAAAATGGAAACAGAGAAAAATCAGCCAAGAGAGAAAACGAGGTGGATGGAAAAGATGGATAATTTTTTGGACCCCCAAAAACTAAACATAACGATGAGACAAGCAATGATGATGACGATATCAAGAGGGTAGCAGTAATAATGAATTAAAGTACCGCACCACTTTGGAAATTGGAAAATCGAGTCAATGGGAAAACAAATGTTCCATCAGTAAATTTTATGAAAAGCTCCACAAAACAGCAGGAACAGTAAAAGAGAGACTGCGGTATTGGGTACAAGATAAAAATATAAAACAGTATTACCAAACGTAATCCAGTAGTATTTGAACCGAATTGGAGAGACATTCGACCAGTAATGAATCGAAAGAACGCAAGATGAGATAATGAAGTCGAAGAGAACAATTGCAGTTAGTACCCTGCTGCCTAGTTAACAATCAGATGAAGTGAAGAATCGAAATGAAAGCAATGGTCGACACGCTCGCCAAATTGTCAGCAAATCAATATGAATATGCTGCAAGCAAGATTATGGCCGTGTATCGAGGGAAACAGTAGGATGTAATACTGTAGCCAAGAGTCAATCGGACGTAGTTGGGAAAGTGTGGTACAGATTGATTAAAGATGTGAAATATAACCTATCTGGCGTAATCAGAAACTTAACGCACCATGCATAAATGCACCGACATATGCCTGACCTACTAAAAGAGTAGGAATCGATTTAGGAACAATGAAATTAAAAGAATAAACTGGGACAGATATTACCATGAGATCCGAAGTTAGAGTCCGGAGAAAATAACCTACCTGGTGAGAACTCAAATGATTTGTTATGTCAAAGTCAATATGAAGTGAAGGAAAAATGATATTCGAACCGAATCAGAAATTCGAGGAACGCAAGAGTTACCTTTGCAGAGAAAATTGTAAATATAAATAACGACAACGAAATTCCGATTAATGGACTAATTTTGATGAAGAGATAAAGTAATCTATGAAACGAAAGTTAGGAAACTAACACCAATGATGGAAATTTGAATTATACCAGATGTTAAAAGCGACCAGACGATAAAAAAAGAGATGTGGATAATTGATAGTGAGTTGTTAAATGAAAATGAAAAAGAGAAATTGGAAACACTATTAATCGAGTTTAAAGATATTTTTGCAGCATCCGATTTAGATTTGGGTACAAGTGATGTAACTCAACACGTTATTCCATTGACAGACGACACACCAATTACACTGAGGCCGTATAGACTAGCAGAAGCTCAAAAATCCGTAGCAGAAAGGAAGTGCAAAAGAGTTAGATGCTGGAGTAATAGAACCGAGTTGTCACCCTGGCAATTCCCTGTGGTAATGGTGAAAAAGAAAGACGGTACGCAACGATTTGTATTGACTATAGACGATTAAACGCAGTCACGAAAAGAGATACTTATCCATTACCAGATATAAATGAAATGTTACAAATGTTGCATGGAGCAGCATACTTTACATCACTGGATTTGAAAAGTGGATACTGGCAAATCAAAGTAAAAGAGGAAGATCGAGAGAAAACAGCGTTTACAATCGGAAAAGACCTATACCAGTTTAAAAAGATGCCATTTGGACTAACAAATGCACCCGCATCATTCCAGAGATGCATGAATTTCGTAACGCATGGAATAAAACAATGTATGGTATACATTGATGATTTACTAATATATTCAGACACATTCGAACAGCATTTAAAAGATATCAGAAATGTATTCGTCAGATTACGGCAATGGAAGTTAAAACTGAAGCCTTCAAAATGTGATTGGGCCAAAGAGAAAGTTACATTTTTAGGCCATATCGTATCAGCTAAAGGCAAACAACCTGATCCAAGGAATATAGAGAAAATAAAAGATTGTCCAATACCAAAAACAGTAACACAAGTTCAAGAATTTTTAGGCTTATGTGGATATTATCGTAAATTCATTAAAAATTATGCAGGAATTGCAAAACCAATCCAAGAATTAGTGAAAAAGGACACATCTTTTGTATGGGAAAACGAGCAGCAAGTTGCATTTGAAACGTTGAGAGATAAACTAATATCATCTCCAATATTGATTCATCCAAACTTTAATAAACCATTTCTATTAGCAACAGATGCAAGTGGTTATGCAGCCGGAGCAGTATTAGGCCAATGGGACGAGGAAAACCGAGAAAGAGCAATCGGATATTATAGTAGAACGTTCAAAAAGCACGAAAGGAATTATTCAGTTACGGAAAGAGAGGCCTTGGCAATAATTTTAGCGATTTAACATTTTAAATACTTGCTATGGGGACATGAAATAATAATCACAACCGACCACCAACCTTTGGTATGGCTAGGCCAGCACAAAGAAGCATCAAGCCGATTAATGAGATGGGCAATGCAACTTCAAGAGTATTCACCGTATATAAAATTCAAAGCCGGAAAAGCAAATGCAAATGCAGATTGTATGTCGAGATTTGTGTTCGAGGAATTAATGGATAATGACGTAAGACGTATTTGTATGATAATTGCAGAAGACATTGATTTTACTCAACTGAAACAAGAGCAAAGAGAAGATAGTGAGTTAAAGTTAATAATCGAATATTTAGATACAAACGATATGAAAATCTTCGAAAAATCAAACCACTTGAAAGAGCATATGGAGAAAAACCGACACCGATATGCGATCGAAAAGGAATGGTCGATGGTAATGGACGGAGACAAAAGATTGATGTGCTTACCAGAAAGTAGACGAAAAGAGATTTTGATACAATATCATGATGGAAAATTGGGCGGACATATGTCAGCCAAGAAGACGGAAGCCAGACTGAAACAAAAATACTATTGGCCAAATATGACAGACGACGTGAAAGACTGGATAAAAAATTGTTTAATATGTGCCACTCGAAAGAGCACAGGAAATAAGATGAAAGCACCACTAAAACCGATGCCAATACCACCAGAACCAATGACAATGATAGCAATGGACGTAGTAGGTCCACTACCAGAATCGGATAAAGGAAATGTGTATATATTGGTAATAACTGATTACTTAACAAAATTTCCAGAAGCATTTGCAATACCGGATCAGAAAGCAAAAACAATTGCCAAAATCTTAGTAGAGGAAATATGTTGTCGATATGGTACACCAAAGCAAATTTTAACCGATCAAGGAACCAATTTTATGAGTGAGATACTAAGCGAAGTAACAAATTATTTCCGAATCGCTAAACTGAGAACCTCACCATATCATCCACAAACAAATGGACAAACCGAAAGATTCAATGGGATATTAATCGAAATGATCTCGAATTATGTGAGCAAGCACCAGAGAGATTGGGATGAATATATAAATTTATGTTTAATAGCCTACCGAATGTCAATTCATTCAGCAACAAAGATGAGTCCGTTCAAACTTATGTATGGAAGAGAGTGCAATATGCCAATGGATTTAGAATACCAACCACCAGTTTCACAATACATGGAGATTGATGATTATGTTACTAAATTTAAAGAAAGAATGCAGGAAATATGGAAAACTGCCGGAATGAATATTCGTTTTAACCAAGAAAGTTATAAAGAGTTACACGACAAACAGAGAAACGTGCAAGAACATCAATTTAAAATCGGAGATTGGGTGATAATCGAAACACCAGAAATCATACCAGGAACGGCAAAAAAGTTGCGCAGAACAGGGAAAGGCCCCTATGAAATCATCTATACTAATGAAAATAATGTAAGAGTGAAATTAGTTAATAATCCGCTAGTAAGACCAATCTATGTAAATGTAAATCGATGCAAAGCTGTAGCAAAAACAGCAACAGTTAAACCAGAAACAAGGAAAATTATGACGAGATCACAAACAAGGCAAATATGTATGCTGAGACAAGTAATAAACGAAGAATGGGATCTTACCCCATAAACTAAAGCCGACGATGTAAAAATGGAACATGTCGCAAAAAATGAATCTAATCGTAGAAATAACCAAAGAAATAATGCCAGAATGGACAAAAGACAGAAGCTTTCTCGAGATATTGGGCGGAATTACATCAATGATGAGAGATTATGCCAAAGAAAAGTTAGATCAAGCAGAAATGACTACAATTATGGAGAGAATGCCGGTATTATCTACTTGCACAGATTCAGATGGCAACGTACCATTACATCACAGTTTATTAACCGAAAATGAAGTGCGATCATTAGAAATAATTAAATCAATGGAAAAATGCGGACAACACACGAATCTGAAAAATTCAAGAGGGTCAAACACCGTTAATGATTGCAGCAGCAGCCGATGCAACTACAGAAGTGCTAAGAGAATTAATGAGAACAGGTTCGGTATTGAACGAAAAAGATAACAAAGGATGGACAGTCCTTACGTATGCCGCGAAGTCAAGAAAAGCTATGGCGATGGAATTTATAATGGTCAATGCAACGAAAGAGGATTTAAATGTATTGTGGCCAAATAGATATGTAATGGAGGATGCAATAATTAGAGGTCACGATCAAGCAGCAGCCTCATTAGTAAAATGGACAACAGGACGTTGTAAAACCAAAATATTAAATGTAAATGAATTCGAGGAGCATGAGAATATATTTTTACAAAAAGCAATCAAAACTAATCGTAATTTACCAAAAACCATAAAAGCACTTCTAAAAAGAAAAGAGATAAAATTCACCGACAATGAAAACGAATCAGAAAGAATTGGATCGGGAAAAGAAGAATTAGAAACTCAAGTTCGAAATTGGCAAAGAAAACAAGAAAATTCATTCGGATGGAAAGTCGAACTAGAAGAGATTGAGGAAGACAAAAAAGATATTATCGAAAAATATGACGAAATTATCAGATTAATAAATGTCGAGGACGACATTTCCAAGAACACCCCGGATGATGGAAATAACGATGAAAATGATAAAGATGATAAAGATGATCAAGGAGACACCAAAGATAATGAGAAACAAGATCCAGAATTATCCAGCGAGAAGGAACCACAATCAGATCCTAATGAAACCGAGAAGCAGAAACCAACCGAAATTATAAAAGATGAAAAACAGACGGTAAAACTACAAAAGAATCAAAATCGACAGACCCTGCTACAAAGATTATTAATATTAATTACGTCAATTAATTTAACGGAAACAAAAGAATTCCCTAATGAGAAATTGGAAATGGCCATCGAAGTTAAAGAAACTCAAATAATAATTACGAATACGGGAAAACGACAAATTAATATGATCTGTATTACCTCAGAACGGATAACCTACCATTGTGAAACATGGAATTTGAAACAGAATCAAACTTACGTATTCGAGGATACAACCAAAAATTCAACGTACAAAATCTGTATAATGGGCATAAAGAGCTACAAATGTGAAATAAGAAAGAATGGAGAAAACGTGATCAACACAACTCCTGCAACGCAACAGAAACACAAATTAAAAATTCAAGTGGAAACAAGTGTGGATGCAATAAAAATAACGAATATAGGAAACGAACAAATCCACCAAATTTGTATTGATAATGAAAAGGAATGTAGAAAAGTGAGACTAAACAAAAACCAACAATATCAATGGGATGATTTAGCTGAAAATATGAATTATCTAATTTGTGTAGAAAACGTAAACGGCATGATATGTGAGCCAACCAAAACATTGAGCAGAACAAATATACCAAAAATAATCAAAACTGTTGCAAAATCAGACTGGAGTATCAAAGGAAGCGTCAAAAGAGAAATCGAAGCGTTTATTCTGAAAATGATGAACAATAAAGAAGGAATATGTATTCGTCTAACAGAAAACTCGGGAATTAGTTGCAACTTCACTACTATGGACAATGAGGATCAATTTACCATCCAGGAAAGGGAACAAGCATCATGCGAAATAAAAGATAACATTTGTAGAGATATTATGGCAGTAACAAAAGGAGTACGATTTCAAGTTATACCAGGAATCAATTATGTACTTATGAACAGTAACGGTGATAGAGGAGTAGATCAAATATGCATGAGAAATATTGAAACTACATGCGTATCAATGCGATTAAAGAAGAAACAACCATATTTATGGGGTAATCTAGTAGAAAATTCAATGCACGTGATATGTGCAGGAAATAAAGGAAATGTGGTATGTGTAGCAGTGAAAACGCTTAAAGGAAAAGGAAACCCCAGAAATCAAACCAACTCGACTAGAAAATCCAGAGAAACTACTATCAAAGGCTCAGAAAGCTACATCCAGAAAGCGGAAGCACAAACAGGACAAGATCTTAACTTGTCTAGAATAAGGGATTCCAGAAAAGAGGTACTAATAATGGTAGTGCCAGATCAAGAAAGATATGATGTAATTATGATTCGAAGTCTATTCGGAGGACGAATCACTAAAGTATGCATTAGAGATGAAAGAGAGGAGAAAAGTCGGAAAGCTTAAACCGAATGCCGGAAAATACGGGACGAAATGTATCTACAACACCAATTGTTAACAAGAGAGAAAGGTGGAATTTATCGAGTATGCGTATATAAAGAAAAGCGAAACAGACCAATATGTCAAATAGTGACTAGGTATAAACAATCGATAATACTACCGGAATACCTAACCCGAAATAAAACGAGAACAACAACAATTGAAACGGCAACAAATCGAGCAAAGATGAACATTAACGGAAATGACGGACATATTTCAATGGAGGAAGTCCACCAACTCCGCAAAGCATTCAGAAAAGCTCAGATCAGAACTGAAACCACAACTATAACGGAATCAACGAAATCAGCGAAAACAGACGAAGCAAAAATCGCAATAAAAATGATATGGATAACTTTAACGGTAGTAAGCATCATAATGACACTAATATTAATTCAGCAATGGAAAGTCATTAAAAAATGCAAACCAAAACCAAGAAAACGAAGAAAATGGCCAGTGGTAGAAAAATTTGAATATGATATCACGTTAGAACGTTCAGAGACTGGAAGAAACAATGAATATGACGAAGTAGCCAGTCAAAGCCAATATTCAAGTGGATTGTGGATGAAAGAGTTACCCATAATAGAAGTCTCACAAGGATGGCCTAGTGAAATTGATGTATACAAACTTACTAATGAGAAATATGGGGGCATACGACAATTGCGTATAAGACCCCAAGAAACGTTTGTGTAATGAGAGGATGAGACCGTGTAAATAGTGTATATTATATAAAGTAGTATTGTATAATGAGATAAAAGTATATATTGTATATTGTGAAGACGAAAAAAATGAACCTTGATGTATAAAGCTTAAAAAATTGAAATCAATATTATCTTAATTGAAAATCTTCAGAAATGGATCTATCTAGAGGAAACCACCGACGTCAAGCCGAAGTACGACCATTCGTCGAAACCATTATGAGAACAGCGCAACCGCAACCAGAATTTCCACCCCAATTACAACCAAATTCAATCAGCAGTCCAAATGAAACATCAGCAGAACCCTTATAGAGAGATCAGTGCGATTTTTTAGCGCGTGTAGCAAACCTGTCCAGGGAACAATGGACACAATCCCTGACAATGTTAACCGAGATCACAAATCGAAGCATGATATATGTAACCATAATTGAACAACAGCAACAAAGAATTGCGGAATTAGAAACACAACGAGATCTAGTCACCAGACAAAGTCAATGGCAAGCGTTAGAAATAAGGAGACTGAGAAGAGAACAAACAAATGAAATCCTAGCGTGGTACGATCGAATGGAAAATCCTCCTGTGCTTGAAGAAGAGTATGAATCTATAGAAAGCAGCCCTTAGAGAATCATAAAAATCTTGTATATAAACTGTAAATTGTATGTGAATGGTATCTATTGTAAAAACTATAATTATTATATCGCCAGAAATTAAACCCAATAAAAAACTATAAACATATCGATGTATAGAAGTAGAATTATTATATCATAGAGTAGAATCGTGTGCGATAATCAATGTTAAATTAACTAATTTAGAAAATGAATAATCGAAATGAAACCAATAACAAAGCCAGCCAAACAAACTCAGATGAACGACAAGCCGAGATTGAAAAGCAATATCGCCAACTAGGAGCAGAAAAGATGGCAATAAAGATCTACGAAATATTGTTCAAAGCCAAGGAAGAGGAGATGAATAGAAAAACTCTAGAAATAGAAATGAAAAGCCTAGGACTAGAAGCCAGAGAAACAGAACTAGAAGTAAAAAGCCTAGAGCTTGAAGTTAAAGAAGCAACTCTAAAAAAGCACAGACAAATAGATCAAGAGACCTTTGAACAAGAAATCGCAGCAGCCAAATCAAGGGAAGAAAAGTTGGAGCAAGAAATGTATGACCTGAAGGATTATATCTGCGGGCTAGAAGCAAGACGTCGCCAGTTAGCCGTATTACTACAAGAGAAGCAGGACCGAGTGGAACAATTAGAAACACAGAACCACTGGATCCGAGAAAATCAACAACAATTGCTCGACGAGTGGAAGCAAGAAAAAGAAAGGCTGACGACAAGTTACAATAGAATTCGTGATGTGAGCCTACAAGAACAACGCAGATCAATGCAGCTAGAGAGACAAGCAAGGCAATGGAAAACAAAGCTCAAACAGCAAGAAGCACATGATGAAAAGTTTTACAAGCAGGAATGGGATAGCGAAAGAGATCGCTGTAAAGCCATTACCGAGAAATGGGAAAAATGCAAGTTGGAGCTTAGTAAAGCAAGAGGTCAAAGGCTAAAGACTAAAGTGCCGGAACCCGTAGAAGAACAACAAAGGAAAGTGCTAGAACACATAAAGGCACAGGCGAGAAACTGGAAGCGTAAGTACGAGCAAGAATTCGTCCAAAAGCACAAATTGAGATTTCAAGTCGAAAAACAAGAGATAGAAGCTGAACGATTTTACGAAGAGGAGCATATGGATGTGAGGCGACGTTGGTTAGCAGACAAAGAAACGGCAAAGAGAAACCGGTTAAAATTAGAACATAAGGTTCAATGTGTTTGCCACCAAGCTCGTTGCTGGAAAGCCAAATTTCAAAAGGCACATGAAGAGATAGTAGTAAGAAAAGAAATGTTGACAGAATGTGAAAATAAGATAGAAAATCTATTGGAAAATTCAAATTATTTGGCACGTTTGTTGGCTGATGAAGTGGAAATATCGGCAGAGTTATGGACGGAAATAATGCAATTGAGAAATAAACCGCCAATGATACTGCTGCCAGTAATTCCAGTACCGCCAACGGAAAACAGTGGAGGTTTCGCCAGCCAAGACGAAACCTGGGTGTAATTAATTGAGAGTTCACAGTGTAAAAAGTGTATAAAACGTATATATAAAAAAAACAAAAAAAAAAAAAAAAAAACAAAACAAAACAAAACAAAAAACAAAGAGAATATGTATAAAGATTTAAAAATTTTTTGATGACCTTAGAAGTTTGGGAATCCACATATGAATTGCTACTTATTTGGGAAAAAACTTACAGAAGATGAATATCGAATACTTTCTTCCTGCAACGAGTACGTCTTATTATCAAACAGTGTGTTACATTGACAGAGTTTTCCACTATGTTATCGTGTTACCGTAATAAATAGAAATTTCGTCATATTCTGGAATTATAAAACCGTTTTGCGAAACTGATAAAACTTTGAATTAAAATAAAATTTTTATGAATACTTATATCGATTGAAACCGAATACTTAACCAAAAAAAATATTATAGATGAATTACTGGAACCCACGAGGAAGATACAACAACAAAACGAAAAGTATAAACCCACCAGCAATCCTATCGAAACCCCAAGGAGATCCTCAACCTCTAAATGAAGACCCTCTAGACTTCTACAGAAGAAAATGGAAGCAAGAGCAAGAAAGATTATGTCACCAACTCAAACAACAAGAGGCTGAAATAAATCGATTGCAATATCAGAATAATAAAAGTCAGAAGCAATTGAGAATACTAAGAAAAGAACTCACAGAAACGAAAACGAGCCTCAGAGGTGAGCAATTCAAAAACGATGAAATTAAAAGACAGTCAATCCTACGAACAGTAAATGAAATACTGGAGGATTATTGGAAAAATGAATCCTATCGACTGAAAGAACTGACCCAAGTCAATCAAGAATACCTCACAAAGCTGGAAAATAAAAACGAGAAGAACCACGAGAAAAAACGATCCCTGAGGAGAGAAATCCGAAAGTTAACGAAAATTATCAAACGACAAGACCGAAAACTAACCCAACAAACCCAATGGAGAATCAACCATCAGAGAAACATCCGGTTGAAGAGAGAAAAAATACTGGAACTCCAAAGAAAGAACAAAATCAAAGAAAACCCCCAACAATCAGCAGAGATCGAAAGCTTACAAACCCTTTTGACCGTCACTTATCGAAGAAAAGAAGAGTTAACAAGAATCCTTCGATCAATAATGGGCCATGAGGTAAAAGTTGAACCAGAAGTCGATGCCGAATGGTCCGAAGCGGAGGTAAACCCAAAACCGAATCCTCAACAATAAAGCCAGTTGATTGTCCCAATATAATGTCCCAGATTGACATTAAAACTCAAAAGCATAATACCTACAACCCTACAATCAAATCCAATAATCGAATCTCTTCAATCTTTCGTTCGTCAAAAATCTCAAATTCAATAATACCTAAAACCCTACAATCGAACCCAATAATCGAATCTCTCAAATCTCTCGTTCGTCAGAACACAATCCCATAAATCTAAAGCCTAATCTTCCTCGTCAGTACAATTCAATCTGATAAAACCGACCTAGATGATTCAACCTTCGAAACCCAATCCAATCCAAATCAATCCCACTACGAGCAGAAAGACGATAATGATCATCAAATTAGACTATTCAATGATATTTGTGATCCTATGATTTTGATTATGAGACTATTCTAATGATACTTTTAATTTTGTGCATGCTATTATGAATCAATTTTATGTATATGTATAAGTCACGACTGTAATCGTGCATAGTGTAAAGTTTTCTTCTTATCCTTCAATATCTTGATTATGTAATTGCGGGTCGCAATTTTAACTGGCCCCGGAGTGTTTTATGTTGGGCAAAAACTGATAAAAACCCTTTTATTTTACTTTTGTTTAGCCAGCACGATAACGCCTGTGTGGTTTTGAGCAGAAAATTTAAAATTACTTAAAAACGGAAATTTAAGGAAAAATAAATAAATAAAAATTTAATAAAAATTCTGAGATATAAAAATGTAAAAATTTAAATTTAAATCAAAAAGAATAAAAATTTTATTAAAATTTGGAATATTCGAGAATTCCTTGTTTTACTGCATCAAAACACACACACCAACAATCACGATATATAAGGCGAAGCTGGCTGAACAAAAAACACTCTTTACACTCTCTAAAAACACTCTCAAAAAACTCTCTTAATTTTATTATTCATAATACTTTATTATTATTTCATTGTCAGTTGGAAAAAGTAATTTTAATTTATTTTTGTTTAATATGATTTTAGTCATGATGATTTTTGTTTTAAATTTTTTATTCTTATGGAAAAGCTCGCAAGAAACGTCTTTTCATGATCGAGGAATTCGACCGTGTTGTTGAACCTCCATCATCAAAGGATTTGTTCTCGAGACAAAATAATCTAACTTTCGACGACAATAACCGACCTATGACTTACATAATAGATTTACATGCAACAAGATAGTAAAATGAAATTATTTTTTCGATACCCCGGATCGAACCGGTCGTTAGTGGGTGAAGCCGCGGTGCCGGTAGTAACCAGGCCTGCCCAGTATTCTCCCATTCCTAAATCCTATCACCCGACCCTCGAAAGAGTTGAGTCGAGGTCCTGGGAAAGGCTAAATATAAAGTGATAACATAAAAAAGGAAAGATATACCGACTAGTTTATAGAAGAGTCAGAAAGAATACAATTTATTTTTTGTAAACAACAATGTTATTTTAGCGTAAATGTATGACACAACTCACTAAAATTCTCGACTAACCACATTAGGAAGTCAAATCGGCCATAACTCGCATTTTCGTATCCAATCTACATGCCAAATCGACGTTGGAATGTTAACCAAAGACTTTACGTTCAGTTTAAAATTCGAATTTACGACGCCACAGCCCATAAGATAATTGCTAACGTGACTATCACGCTGTTAAAATTTATTATTATCACTAAATATTTCATTATTAATTTTATCATTTTTATTAAATGTTATTACTGTTAAAATTATTATTTTCTTTCTGATATTATGATTATTATCGTTATTCATACTGTGAATTTTCGTTATTTAATTTGATTATTATTCCAAGTTTTCATTATTTTTGACATTTATTAATATTGATCCTAAGTGATTATTAATATTGTTAACATTATTGTAAACATTGTGAGTACCATACTATTATTACCGAAAAATCCATATAGTACCATTAATATTACTTTATTCATAATTCTGATGTTATTAATATAAATTTTATTACTATTATCTTTAGTTTTCACACTAATATTATTGTTAATATCAATATTATTATTATTAAAATATTATTATTATTAATTATTATTAAAATATTATTATTATTATTTATTAAAATATTATTATTTTTATTAAAATATTATTATTATTATTAATATTATCAGTATAGTATTGCTATAACTATATAGTCCCATTAATTCCAGTACACAAATTCATTAGAACCCAACCATTATCTCTAAAGGAATCCAATGTTATTATTAATATTAAATTATTATTATTATTATTATTATTGTTGTTATTATTAATGCCGTTGATATTATTATTTCCACATTATAGTTATTATTATTATTGTTAAAAATTCATTATCATTATTATTATTATTATTATTATTAATATTATTAAACTATATAGCACTATCATTCCCAATACACCGCTAATACTCCCACCATGGGTTAATACCACGACCATTGTCCCTAATATGGTATCACAATCATTATTATTATTATTATTATTATTATTATTATTATTATCATTAGTATTATCAAATTAATATTATTATTAATATCACCAAATTATTATTATTATTATTATTATTATTAATATTATTAACACATTATCATTATTATTAATCTTAGTAATATTATTAAGTTCATATTAATTACTTTATTATTTTTATTATGAATATTATTATTATTAATTATATCATGCTTATTATTATTATTACTAAAATATTATTACTATCATTAAGTTACTATTATTACTATTATTAATATTAATATGTTGATATTAAGACTATAATTGAAAAGAACCACTTACAAAACTTTTATTTAAAAAAAGGAAAAAACAAATATCAATAAAAATTCCCATAAGCAGAATAAATCTTCCAAAATTTGCGAGGTACAATAAGCCGCGAATCTCTATAATTTAAAGTTTAAAAAAGAAGTAAAAGGAGATAGGTATACCTTACAGAATATGTTGACGAAATGGAAACAGCCGCGGAGGTCGCAGAGATCCGTAGAATTCCTGAAATACCTAAAATTATTATTTAAAAGGAAATATAAAATTGTGACCTTGGAAATTTTCCGATTGTTGACTCGTTGCTATGGCAACGGGTGAAAAGCTAACAATAAAATACTTAAATGCGGAAAAACAAACGGAGATTAAAATAAACTATTTTATATTATTAGCATTAACTTTAATTATTATTTTACCATAAAAATTTTGTCAATTATTTTAGAGTAATTAAATTTAGAATTTCGAAATTTGAATTCAATAAAATTTTAATTTGGTAAATTAATTTTAAATAGAAAATATAAATTTCATAATATTATTGTAATGTTGGCAATATAATGAATTACATAACTACCCTTAGTTATCACAGGTATTGTCAATGTTATTGTTGCTAATACCTGTTATAATTAATTGATCAGGAGAAAACAGCAGAATCCGTTATAATATATAAGTAGAAAAGAGCATACCCATCTTTTCCCCATCCAGATGACAAAATTAGTTCTTTGCATTTATAAATGATCAGAATATATTAATACTTTATATTGTTTGTTATTGACGGGTGTTGGGCCAGAACGTAAACGGCCTTGAAAATGTTTAAATGGATCAGAAACACACACGCAGATACAACACGCAATTTAAAATAAACCTGAAAAACACCAAATAAACCCTATAAAATCTGAGAAATAAAAGAATTAAATATAAAATATTAAACATAAAAATAAAATAAAATAATAACAAAATGCACCAAGATCTGCACGATACCTACACAAATACAACAAGAAAACACGACAAATTCGACGAAATTAGAAAAAATCAATTAAAGTTCATTAAAGTGGAATTTAAATTGAAAAATTGAATTAGCAATAATTCAATAAAAATTTTAAATAAAAAATTATAAAAATAAATCAAGAAATATAAAAATTAAAAAATAGAATTTGCTAGAAAAGAACAAGGTCGAATTTTGTTTTACTGCATCAAATTTTACACGTCACACAATTAGGTATAAATACTGATCCATTTTCACATTTAAACACACCATTTTTCTTGAGAACAAAGAATCGTTTTGGAAAGCGTTAAATCTTTAAAACTAATTTAGAAAATCTTCAACTACTTTTCAAATATTGTGAACTACATCAAATCTATTTTCAAAATTTTTATTTAGGTGAGAATCATTTATATTGGAACCCTCTTTCCACCTCACGACCTTGCATCTCAATGGAGCTCTGCTCGGCGTCGATGTGGGAGGAGAGGTATTTATGCTGTTATGCTATTTTATGCTTATTTTATGGTCGATGATTTTGGAATGGTTAATGGGTAACTTATTTGTTTCATGATTAATAAAATTTATTAATATGTATTTATATGTTTTTATAAATTATAAAATTTAATTATCGAAATTTTTCCGGCCCACAGCCGACACATCACGCAAGTTAGTAAAATCAACATAGTGCAGATGCATGTAAGTGCGTGGAAGATCGCCAATGATATGCACCCGTGAAGACTCAGCGTGCGCAACGCAGCGGTCGGATCGTAAATATTCATCCCTATAGCTGAAGCGAGAAATAAGGAAGAAGTCTCTGGCTGCTTCCTCGTTTCTCAATTCTGTAAAATCGACCTAAAATTATCTTACAAACGGCTTAAAATCACCACACCGAGTAGTCCAGTGGGCACTCAATAAATATAATATGAACATACTATGCCTTAAGATCAATTAAAGGAAAGGGTACGGGGATAACGTAAATTGAAATTGCTGATATAACCACTTCCGTGTCCATGCCATAAAATGAGTTTTATAAAGATATGGTTAACAGAAGTAAAGTAAATTTAACAAAGTTAGGATGAAATAAAACGAATAACGTTATGATTAAGATGAAGTAAAATGAATTTAATGAAGTCATGATTGATAAAATGAATTCAATAAAGTTATGATTCATATGAAATAAAACGAATAAGGTTATAATTGAAAGGAAATGAAAGAAATTTAATAAAGATAAAAAATGAATTCAATAGAGTTCTGATCAATAGGAGATGAAAGAAATCAGATAAAGTTATGATTAGTATGAAATAAAATGAAATTACGAAAAATGAATTTAATGAAATTATGATTAATAAGGAATAAAATGAATTTAATAAAATTATGGTTAACATGAAATAGAATCTTAACGGTAAAGCGATTTAATATGATATAAAAGAAAATCTTAATTGTAACAAAAAATTGGCAAAGTTTAATAAAGAATAAAATCTTGTTTATAAGAAAAAATTAGATAAAATTTTCGATTGAAGAAGATAAAATTTTGTTGATAAAGTAAGTAAACTGAGACGAAAATCAAATTTTATTTGTTAACTCTGCTACGATTAACAATTATAGGAAATAAAAATCGTACCCACTAGGTTATCGGATTCACCCCAAATCACGATCATGCCGGTGAGATAAATAAAAGCTACGATCAATAATTAAAATCCAATAGTGTAGTGGAATAAATGAAAACCATCAATTCGAATTAACAATAAAATTGTAACATTAATTAGATAGTGTTCGACAAGTTAGGATTATGTTGTAGTTGCGCAAAGATTTGAAATTGACCAATAAATCCGAATCATGTTTTAGACAAATTGATTGCGAAATTAGACAGGGAGTTTCCATAAAATCAAAGTTAATCCGACGTAGCATAAGATCCAAATTTGAAAATAACAAAAATCCATGTTCACCACGAAAAATCGTTTTATTCACAACACCATCGCTTTCCAAAGTTCAATAATATTAGAAAAGGTCCAGTCGAGGAAGGTCGATAAAATCCAAGGCAGAAGTAGCCCCAATATTGCGACAAGAACAAATGACAATTATGTTCATAATTATACTAATTGTGAAACGTGATAAGTAAAAATTCCGAGACGATGGAATTCGTTAGGCGGCTCAATTAACGTCTAGAATTAATTAGTTAATGCACGCCCGTCCGGTCGATAAAATAAACACAGAAGTGACCAGTTTTGAAATCTATTTTAAGCTCAAGTCAATTTTAGCAATTTGTTTTCTCGAATTAAATTCAAAATTCTAAAACCACTCGAAACAAATTCAAAAATTATAAAACCATCAGGGTCCTGAAAAACTTCAATTAGAAACAAATTAAAATTAACAATAGTATACAAATTTCAAGCTGTAAAATTAATTACTTTTTTTTTACTTGACAGCCATTACTTAAAGGATAATCTTATGAATTTCACAAAATAGTTGACCCTTCTTTACACTAAATTGTCTTGAGTGTGGGTTTATTCATTGCAGATAAGTCGAGTCTAGGAAAACCTCAAGGTGAGTCGCTAAATGCACCAAATCTTGACCCCCCCCCTTAAACATTCTCTAACTAACATAGCGAAGGCCCTATTCCCCACACTATTATTATTCATAGCTTAAATCTCAAATGTTGCAGAACATGTCCACAAATCAGATCACCGCTCAGTCAACGGGGAAGAGACGCTCAAGAATGCTGTTACGAACCACCGACGCAATAGAAAGACCCCGGTCACAGTGGCCTTATTCTATCCCTCGAAAAGCACGGAATCCGAGTAGCGACCCTCTCGAACCAGTGAGGCAAGAATACCCAGCCGCTGAAATCTTTGCAAATGCGCAGGACCTCCTCACCCATTGGGAGCGGGTGCAGGAGCAGGTGGACTTACAAGTAGTCAAGGCAAGGATGTACCTTGCAAATGTGCTGGATGACATCCTTGCTGGGCGGATCGCCGTCGCCCATCCACCTCGTCCGGTTCGGGACACCAGGCGTCCATACACAGTAGAGGCTCTCAAAAGAAGCCTAGAAAGATTCTGCCCGGATGAATAAACTGACGAACGAGATATCATAGTGATTAAATAGCAATAAAAATTAGAACCGTGTGAATTTCTTTTCGTATATAGCTGAAAACGAATGTTGAGTTGTTTGAAAGATTTTTAAACATTAGGCCAACTATAAATTGACGAGTAAAAATCCATTTAATTTCAGCAAATGGCTTCTCTACGGATCCTGCAGACGGAGTTAGATCGCGCGAGGCAGGCGAATGCCGAATTACTTAGTCAAGTCCTGCAACTAACCCGTGAAATGCAGCAGATCAAAGCGACGTGCTTAGATCCTAAACGAACCAAAGTCCTATACCAACGACTCACCGCAGCTCAAAAAGGCTGGGCCGAAGAACGCCAGCTCAATCGGAGTTTGCGAACACAGGTTCGGGGGCTAGAAGTCGCACTAGCTGTATGCCGAGAAGGTGAAGCGGTCACCTACCCGCTCATCTTCGCCCCAACTCAAATGCCGCAACCAGCAGTTAAGACAGCAGAGCAACCCACCGCCACCAACAATCGTCGACCGGGACGTAAGGAGCGTGCCCGACGTCGAGCAGCGCAACTTCAGAATGCCAAACCATAGATATTTATCATGTGATTTGATTTAATAGAGTAGTTTAGCCTTAGTTGAGTCGTTTTCTTTTGAAATTGCATACCCGCACGGTCATAAGTAACCCCATTACGTCTCAGTTTTCCACAGGCAATTAAGCACTAACCATGAACAATTATTTATGAGGGACAGAGCAAAGCGAGCATAGGTCTTCTATCGACAGCTCGTGAACCCGAGGTTTGTCCGAGCAATTACAGTACTAGCCAATGGTATTCAATTTTTGCGGGCAATCCACCACTTGAACACATTTCCAACGTTGCTTAGCAACGGGTGCCAAGTGGGTTAGTATCATTTTGTATGGCGTTACTAGGGTCGCCAGGAAGATAAGCAAGATTTGAAACCCTGTAACCCACCATACAAATTTGGGGGCTCAGCCGGGATAAAGCTTTGTTAATTGAAAAAAGCAAAATAACCAAGTCAAGAAACCACAGAGAGTCTGTCAGTACACCCTCAGCCGGGATAAAGCTTTGTTAATTGGAAAAAGCAAAATAACCAAGTCAAGAAACCACAGAGAGTCTGTCAGTACACCCTTAGCCGGGATTAGAATGATTGTTTTTGCGAAAAACCAACGGAAAGATAGACATATGTTTAAGGTTTAAATTGAAAATGTCGGGACGACATTTTGTCAAACCGTGAAGAGATGTAATAACAATGAAAAAGAAGAGAGCTTAATACAGAAAGATAAAAAACGAGTAACCCGACTACAAATTAAGACGCCAAGACATTCAACATCCATCAATACTTGACGACATGACACCCTTGTAAGACACCAACAACAATGACAAGACGCATAAGTAATTAAAAGGGCAAAATTCGGGATAAAATGAAATGGGGTAAGTAAGGGGGGTAATGATAAACAAGAGAAAGCAACCGAACCCAACAAGAGGAAGCCAACGGTAATAGAATAAAGCACAACAGGTAATGAGTAAATAGTAGTAAATAAAACGACTCAAAACATATTAAAAATTTAGTTAATTAGTATTTAGATAAATTTAAAGGGTAATTTGATAATTTTAGATGGAACCAGCAAAAATTATAGAAAAACTAAAGGGGATTCTAAACATCGAAAATGACAATCTTGAGGAACTAATTAATAAGCAAAAGTTAATTAAACGAGCTAAAGAGGAAATATCAGCAATTCCAAACCTGTACTCCGATGAACATTGCATATTAATAAAATTAATCGATATTGATAAAGACGTAACTACTGAGAGAATATATGAAATTCTAGCTACGAGATTAGAGATAACCAAATTTGGGAAAAGCTGGTACAAGTTAATGGAAAAAGTCAAGAATATTGAAGACAAGATTGCAACAACAATGAAAGAGCAAACTAAGGCTTATGTGGAATGTTATGCGTGCAGAACAGAGGAAGCACGAGTAATGGTGATACCTTGCGGACACCTGAGTTATTGTCATGGATGCGCACAAGAGTCGCACTGTATGTTATGCCAGCGAAAGATAAAGGAAAGACTAACGGTTTACTTCCCATGAATTGTTATGATGAAATGAAATAAATGTGTATTATACATTACTTGAATTATTAGATGATAAGACGAATATAAAGAAATATGCAATGTTTATAAATAATAAAATAACCCGACAACGATAAACAATGGTAATAGACCGAAAACATAAAAGCCGAATTAGGGAAATAATCAAAACACATGCACAGAGACACAAAATATTGGACGGAAAAATTTCGACAACCGAGTCTTCCTAATGTATAATTCTTTTTGTTTTATTGATATTATATTTATTGATATTATATTGAGATAGGACGAGGAAAAATGGTTAAACCTGAGCTATCTAATGATAGTACGCTCACCCAAGGGAAACCCTGATCAACCCTACTGAGAAAGGAACTGGTAGGCCAAGTCGCGTATGTCAGCAAGTAACCGGCGAGAGATTGATCACCTCTTTTGGGGAGCTTGTTGATGCGATTACCACAAATTTTGAAGGGGGGAGTGAAGAGATAGACCGAGAGGTGAGAGAAAGAGTGCGCACGGAACAGAATTAATAGTTTAGAGTAAAGGTACCTAGAGATGACTTCTTTTTTTCCCTAGCTGGTGGTGAGGCACCAGAGGACAGCTACGGACTGTCGTGCTCAGGTTGTTATCAGCCAAGGGACTGATGACGCTGGGCCGTTCGATACAAAAACCCGGATCACACACCGAGTATCGGACGATTCTTTTTTCGCTGGGAGGCACTCGATACAACAACCCGGATCCCACACCGAGTATCGGGGCCAAACGGTAGGTGAGATGTGAACTAACCGGTAAATGGTTCATACTCAAAATGTCCTACTAAAGCCAGATGAGAGCGCTCGAATCGAGCCGAGAAATCTGATGGATGGAGCGGGCAGAGATTTGATAGTTTATTCCCCGCTCCCACTTTTGAGCACTTCCTTTTCTTTTCACTATTCGGGAAATCAAGTAAACCGCTTTTGGAACTTGATTAAACGTCTAGGCATTTCCATACTTTTATATTCCTCGAGGTACACAACCCGGATCCCACACCGAGTACCGAGGGAATGTTTTTTTGTTGCCCAGCGAGGAGTTTGGTACAATAACCCGGATCCCACACCGAGTACCAAATATCCGAATGGCGGTGAGTAAAGCGTAACCGGAAGAATGCGCGGCCAAAAGACGCCATGGCTTGAGAGTCAGTGTGAGGCCTCAAACATACCCAAAAGTCACTGATTGAGCTCAAGTCCGATATAAGAGATAATATGAAATAGAGGGCCGGATGATTATAATCAGATACTTGAGGCCATAGAGGGCTGGATGATTATAATCAGATACTTGAGGCAATAGAGGGCCGGATGATCATGATCAGATACTTGAGGCAATAGAGGGCTGGATGATCATGATCAGATACTTGAGGCAATAAAGGGCTGGATGATTATAATCAGATACTTGAGGCAATAGAGGGCCGGATGATTATGATCAGATACTGGAGGCCATAGAGTACCAGATAAGATATGATATGAGTAAAGATGAAATAGGATTATGAATAGATATTAAGGTCACAGATGACCAGCGAAAGAGTTAAAGCCGAAGGCCGAAGAGCCGACGGAAAATCACAGAGGGCATAGAGCGCCAGCGATTGAGGATTAAGTAAATGAATTTTTGGGAGACATAGGAAAAACAATTAATGGAATGAATGAAAGTATGATGAGTATTGATATTATGATATAGATAATTGATACGACTATATAGATAACTGATAAGACTATATAGATAATTGATACGAGATTAATAGATAATTATTACGAGTTATAGATAATTAAAAATGGACTTAAAATGAGGGGGGTGAGTCAGATAAAGAAGACCACCACGACAAATGCGAACAAGGGATGATAACATAGATAGTATGGTAAACGGAGGAGAAATTAGTATAGAGTATAGAATATTGGAGTGTTATTTATTTTTAGGAATCGATAGTCAAGCAAAGCAATCCAAGTCAAGTACAAGCAAAGCAAAGGAGAAAATATTTCAGAACAAACGACAAAGCAAAGTGATAACAAAGGAATTTGAATAAACGAGCAGAAAAGATTTTAGAAAACGTCAGAGTAGTTACGAGCAAATAAGCAACCAGAAGTTTCAAAGCAACCAAAGAAGTCTCAAAGCAACCAAAACAAGAGAAGAGAAACCAGTCAAGCAGACGAATAACCGTAAACATTGATAGCATCAGCAATCACACGAGAAGCAAAAGCCAAGAGAATAGAGAAAAAAGTTTATTAAAAGCGGAAGAAAAGAAAAAAGTTCGCAACGGTAGAAGTGCCAAAACCGGAGTATCAATTACAGCAGCGACAGGAACCGGCACAGATAGTGGATTAACCGACGTTGAATTCAACAGTAGCGAAGAAAACGAAATAAACGATATAGAAAACCGGTTGCCAATAATAGAAGCAGAAAACGAGGAAGAGAGATTAAAAAACTCAAACATTAACTCAAACATGGCAAATTCCACAAATTCCAACATGACTTCAATTCCAGATGCAAATACAATGTTGAATAACAATAATGTGATGACAGGAGAATTCAGAGAAAAGTTTAGAGGAGAACCGTTTGACGGTAGTCTCAACAAATTGGATACATTTATAAAGGAATTTGAAGTGTATAAAAATATCTGTCACTGGACAGATCAAAAAGTAAAAGAGCGACTACCCTTGTATCTGAAAGGGAGCGCACAGGATGTATTTGTAGAAGAAGCGAGAGATGTAACAAAATTGACAACATGGACAGAAATTAAAGAGTTCTTAATAAAGATATTCGGGATAGAGAAAAAGGGGAATAGGAAGATACTAGACTTCCTACATCGAAAACAAAGACGAGATGAATCAAATGCAGTGTACGCATGTGAATTAAAGAAATTGTGTAAAGAAGCCTTCGGAGAAACAGACTTGCCCGAAGATAAAATGGTAGACGTCTTCATAAGAGGAATTAAGAGGGAAGACATACGAGCCAACCTTGGATGTTTGGCACCAGAAACGTTAGATAAAGCAGTAGCAATCGCGAACAGATGTGAAGCCCATCTGGGACTGGGATATCAAGTGGCAGTCTTGGCCACAGAACCAACAACATCAACAGTCAATGCCAACAATCAAAACAACAATACCAATCCAGCTATGAATCAATTCATTCCAAGAGCACAGCAGATGTTCAAGCCACCAACAACGAGAAATCCGGAGGATAGAGGTAATAACCAAGTAAGTTATAATAATAATTTCAGGAACAATCCAAATACAAATGAAAAATGCTCCATATGCCAAAGGATAGGACATCGGTCAGAGAATTGCTTCCGAAACTACACTTGTCAAAAATGTGGTAGATGAGGGCATACTGAGAAAATATGTAGACAACCTATTAACAAAGCATGTTACAATTGTGGACAACAAGGACATTTCGCAAGGCAATGTAGCATAAGAAGAGAACCAAACCAGTCAAGATTAAACAACTCTATGGGAAATCCACAGATTAACGTGATGCAAGAGATAGACATGCTACGAGAAACACTACAACGAATGCCCATGGAATTAAAAGAGATGATGCAACAAATGCCCACCAATATACAACAACAACGAATCAATGTAATGAGAAGCAATGAGGAGATTCAAGAGCTGAGAACTAGAGAATATCAAGAGCAACAACAAGCTGAATGGCAAAGACTACAAACAGAGGAAGCTCAGGAAATCCAGCAAAGATGGGAAAATCGAAAACAAACCCCGAAAAGAATTAATATGATGAGAATGGGAATTCCAGATGAAATTCACACTGCGGAGCAGTGTGTTGAGAACGAAGGGGGAGGAAATATGATAACTGATAACGAGAAAACAGTTGAATTAAATACGATGGAGAAAATAGAGGCCATCAAAGAATTTGCAGAGGAGGAAAAACAGAGACGTCGACAATTAAAAGAAATGACAACTGAGAAATCAGACGAACCAGAAACTCAAGAGAGTAATCGAGCAGAGATGATGATAACGGAAGATCAAAACGAGGGAACACTAATGTACGAGATAGACGAACTCGAAAAAGAAATCATGACACAAAAGACAGAGAGTACACTCGAGAAAATAAAGCAAGAGGAAGCTTTAGAACAAGAGGAGGATCAGTTAAAAGAAAAAGAAGCAATCCTGAAACAAGAGAAAGCGGAACTAAGAAAGAAGGCACTAATATTAAAAATAGACGGAGCATTGAAACATGTAGAACAAGAGCAAGCACTAGATCAAAAAATAGAAGTGATGACAAAGAAAGTGCTATCTCAAGAAATGGAGGAGCAAAAATTAGAACTACAAAGAGATGAGCAGGAAGCATCAACGGCACAAGGAAAAGAAAAGATATTAGAACCAATAATAACAAAAAATCGAATCCAGAGGGTACTGCTACAAAAAATAGAAACAAGAATCAGAAAAGAAAAGCCCACGTGGAGTAAAGCTCAAATCGAGAATAAAATAAAAGAGATATGGTTCCAAATAAAAGGGCCAACAAAGATAATGAAAGAGGAGGAACAACCACATATTAATATGATGAGACAAATACCAGACGATCAAACAGATGAAGATGAAAGCGAGATAAGCAGTCTGGGCGGAGAAATATTTCAATCATGCGAGGAAAATAAACCATATAAAGATGAACCAAAATCCGAATTAGAGGAAATGGAGACGAACGTGCCAAGAGAAGACGAAACCGAGATGTTAAAAGAAATCAACGAGATTGTAGAAGAAGTAGATCGAAATCAAATGTTCCTAAACCTCAGAGATACAACCGCATACAGCAGAATAATGAAATTAATTGCGAAAGGACATCAACGGGATAACGGTACATTCACGGCATCATGGAAAGATATGATAAGAAAGTACCAAGAGAATTTGAAAGAATATGATAGAGAAGAGTATCAGGTAATTATTGATTTTCCAGAAATACCGAGACAGATAATAGCAACAAGAGGCGAAAGTACCAACGAGTTATACGATTGGGTAGTGAAAAAGCTAGGACCCAGTTATAAAAATAAACCTTTATATTATCAAGGAAGGAAAATAAAGCGAGATATACACCTAGCGGATGCTCTAATATGGCCAAAAGGAATAAATGTAGTAACATTAAACAAAAATGAAAGCGAGGAAACGACAGCGGAAATATGGCAGAAAATTCAGATATTGTACAACAAAGAAATAAAACCCGGATTAGAAAAAGAGAGACAAAAGACAATGAGGCAAAACCAGATAAAAATGACAGAACAAGCAATAGACCAGGCTAGAAAATATATTAATCGATTATCATTAACTAGACCGATCTCAATGAAAATATTTGTAGAAGCTGTACGAGACACAGACATTATGAGATTTGACAACGAGAGAACGGATGAGTTGATAGCCAAATATGGAGAGCATCAAAGAGATATGAGAGGAGATGAACCAATAAAGATAAGAATAAAGCTACCAAATGATGAAATAAAAGAAATATCGGTAGATCCCGATTGTCAAATGCACGAATTATACCGACGGATAAATCGAGAAATTATCCAACCAATAATCGAAAGTAGCGACGACGGTATGGTGGAAGACGTGGCAATAATGTATCACAAACGACAAATAAGTCCGCGAGAACGAACCCCGATATACGAATTAGGTATATGGGAAGACGGACAAATTATTAATATCATAGCCATGGATGAACCAGAGAGAAAAAATACAACAAAAAGGGAACAACAGATCCAAGAGTTTCAAGAGGAAATGAAAAGAAAAATGGACCAAATACTAACCATCTACCAACTATGGAGACAAGATGCGAAATTAAGCACAAAATTACAACCAATAGACGACTCAAGATGCCGATCAACACCATGGAAAAAGGTGTATGATGAACAGACGAAAGAGTGGAAATGGAAAATGGAGAAAACTGAACCAAAATGGAGAAAATATATACCAGGGGAAGCGCCGGAAGACGCAGCTAACGAAATAACCTTAGAATTATATGAAGATGAGCCATATGAAAACCTACCAGAAGAAATGATAGACGAAATGGAATGGCAACCAGAAGAAGACGAGGAAATAAACGATAAAGCTCGACTAGCCCCATACACATGGAAAATAAGCGGATGGGCTGAAAAAGTAAAATCAGCTGAAGAAGAGAAAATCATCGGTATCACAAGTCATCAATTCTATACAGAGATCGGAGGATACCGGATGAAATTGAGAGTATACCCAAACGGAGACGGGGTAGGAAAAGGAACACACCTATCAGTGTATTTTCTATTAGCAAGAGGCAGATATGACGGTAAATTAGAATGGCCATTTAATCGAAAAGTCACGATTTCAATCGCTAAACCCGGAAAATGGGAAGAGCGACACAGCGAAAAATTGGGAGTAGACCCAAGATCTATGATAAGTCAAAAGCCAAAATCCACTGAAAATGTTGCGGGAGGAGTACCACAATTTCTGTTGAAAAAATATGTAACACCTCAATTTGTAAAAGACGACACGATATACATCACGATCGAAGTAGAAACAGAACGAGAAATGAAATTGCGAATCCAACAAGAACAAGCGAGACCGCGAATCAGTGTACTCGAAAAACGAATACCAGGAACAAAATACTTGCCCACAGATATAGACGACCCTGTGGAGGAAGGATTAACAAGATTAACGGAAACGCAGAAATGTAGAGAATTAGCAGCGATATTAAGAACAGGAGCAAAGAACCAAAGACGAACTGTAACAGATTTAGCAAATTGGATAATCGATTCTTGTAGCAGAGTGGAGAATCTGCGAAATATAGTAAAGGAAATAGAGGAGTATAGGAGAATGTATGCGTGGTACCCAGAACAATTCCGAGAAATTATTCGAAAATGGAAACACACCGAATGGGCAGCCGAAACGATAGAGAAGTATACTTTAAAAATTATGATGCCAGATTTCGAACCAATCGAAAGAGAATTTTATATCACAGCCAAGGTGAGTGAAGTGAAAAAGAGAATACCGTATGAACCGCCATTCCATTTACAATACCAAGGACGATCATTAGACGACGATCTCGAAATCGGAGTTACGCAAATGCAATTAGGATTAATAAATGTACTAACAGTAGCAAAGATCGCGGGTAGAGAACTCAATAAAAGAGAAACCAGAACGAAAACGCCAATAGGACGACAAGAGAGTCTAAATACGCCAGAAGTTCCACCTGCAGCAGATGAAGTAATCGTTATCACAACAGGAGATGAAGAGATATTAAATGATCTAAATGATATTGTGGACGAGGAAACAACCCGGAGAATACCGGAATCAAGAGATTTGTTTATGACAGAAGATGAAAACGATCTGATAACAGATGAACCAGACGAGCTAGTATGTGGTCAAAGACAGCCAGTCGAAATTATAGAGCCAGATACCGAGGAGGAAAATAAAAAGAAAGAGAGAAGACGCCGAAGCTCGACAGGAGACGAATGGGATAATTGGATAAATGAACGAGGAGCTACAACATCCAAAGAAACAACAAACGAACAACCCAAACGAAAAGAAACAGGTACGGCAATGGAAAAGAAATCCAGGGGACGACCAAAAATTGATAAACCAGCTCCAGAAAGGAAAACTAAAGAACAGATGCAGATGGATCAATTGACAACGAAATTGAACAAGCTTAGCCAAGTGACAAAGCAGTTACAAGGAAAATTAAAAGGTCAAGAACAAGGAGCAAAGTGGATCAATAGATTGATAACTGATATGCTGGGATTAGCAAATCCAGAAATAAAGAGAAATTTGAAGCTTAATAATATCGGAGCAGAAGCGAAACAGCTTTGGGCAGCAATAAAACCAATAATAAATAAAATCATGGACAACAAGGTACGAACTACAACCAGAGATCCAGAGGAATTACTGTTGATAATAAATCACTTAACGAAACGATCTGATGACCCAAACAGATATTTGGTAGGAATGGCCTATCTGATGTACAATACGATAGTAATATACAGAAAGCGAACTCCAAGATACAATCCAAACGGATATGAATTCGCAATAACAGACATTATCAGGAAAGTAATCGAACCATTCACCCTGACTCAAGGAGGATGGCAATCTTTTATAAAGTTGGTAAGCAAAGATGATCAAACCGAGATGATGCAAGCAAAGTTAAAAGAGTTACTAACGGAATTCGAAACAACGATTAATGCAAGCGATCCAAAAACAGCTAGAAAAGGGATGAATACGATAATCACTACAATACTCATATGGATGATGTGCGTGAAAGGGGTAGAACCGTTTGTAGTATATGATTGTGACAACATAAAGATTGGTGATAAATACTCACTAAAAGAAACGGAAGAGTGCAAAGCTGCAAACCCCGGTAAACTACAGACAACGGCAACAGCAGTATCGTATAACGTATATCAAGAAGTAGATTTCATTAAAACAGAAATAAAAGAATGTTCAGTAACAAGGAAAATTGTAGCATTCCATTGCGGACATCACTCGCATTCAACAATTATAGAAGCTGGAACGGAAACAACAGTGGTTTCAGTAACGCGGAGCGAATGTGAAGAAGGATTCACGACAGGACGTATCTCAATAGCTGGAAGAGTGAATGTAGCAGCCGACCACCAAAGATGTATGTAGAGATGCTACAGAAGATAGAAACGTAAAAATCCAAGTAAAGCCAGGAATAGGCAAATTGCGAATAATAAACAGAGGAATAGAAACGATCGAACAAGTATGTATACAAAACAAAATTATCGATTGTTGGAAAATGAATATGAAAGCAGGAAAGAAATGTGAATGGGATAGCCTAGAAGGAAATGCGGAATATGTAATATGTGCCAACAATGATATAATAATAACGTGCACACTAGCCAAAACCCTGGGAGAAAAATTCACAACACCAAAAGAAGAACCTTATCAACGACGAGCACGAGAAAATAAGGAAATAACGATAAAAGTGGAAGCAGACCCAAAGAGTGGAGAAGAGATAATAGTTGAAAATATGGGCAAAGAACCCATTACAAAAGTTTGTATATTCGAAACTAAAAAGAACGGAACGGTAAATGAGAGAATCAAATGTCAATCAAATGATGATATCAAAAACCAAAAATACCGTATTCCAACTAAAAGAAAGCGTGGAAAGTACATAGTACACGTTCAGAAAGGAAGAGATGATTACTGGAAATCCATAACCAGAAAGCTACTAGAATCAATTACGACAAAACGTCCGGAAAAGGAAACAAGAGAAAAACCGTACCAACGACAGATCAGAGAAAGTAAAGCAGTAATAATAAACATAGAGTTAAATGCAGCAAACGAAGAAGAAATAGTAATTGAGAACACAGGTGAAAAACCTATCACAAAAATCTGCGTATACGAACCTAAGAGAAACGAACCAGTAAATAAGAGAATCCAATGTGAAACAAGTAAAAGTATAAAGAATCAAAAGTATCGAATCCCAACAAAAAGAAAACTGGGAAAATATGTAATAAACATCCAAAAAGGAACTCATGAACATTGGAGAACGATAACAAGGAAACCACTCAAGTCAAATGCGACAGATCAACCTATAATAAAACAATCCGAGGGAGAACCAAGAAACGAAACATGGAAAACAGGAATGATCATGGATGACAGCCACCTTTCAATTCATGAAGCATTACAACTCCAGAAAGCACTCAAAAATGTGCAACCAAAAGAAGGAATAATGGAGACAACCAATGCAAGAGAAAATACAACCATGCAGCCTAATGAAAAGAATTACATGATTAAAATGATTTGGATAACAACAGCAGTAATAAGCAGCGTAGTAATGCTGATAATAATCCAACTAGCAAGAACTATCAAATGCAGAAGGAAGCCAGCGAAGAAAAGATTATGGCCAGCGGTGGAAAAATTCAATTATGACATCGAATTAGGACAATATGATGCAGAAAGAACCGAAGAATATGAAATCATAGGAAATTCTAGTACAAGCGGACTCTGGTTAAAAGAACCGCCCATTATCGAAGCACAACAATGGTCCAACGAATCTGATGTATACCAGATAATGAATGAAAAATACGGGGATATACGGACACTACGTATAGAGTCCCCGGAGACGATGGTGTAAAACGAGAAAGAGACGTTGTATATAGTGTAAAATATTATGTAGTATATTAGTAGTAATATGTATATGTATTTATAAATATTGTACAAAAATGTGTTAGAAATAGTTAGCAAACGGAAATGAATGCGACGAATTAATGATGTATTATAACCAACAGATGAATCCGAATAACGTAAATCAACCAAATCAAGTGAGAATACCACCATTCGCAGAAGGAATACAACAACCAGCAGCTGCCAATGTACCTATAGAGATTGCAGAATTGAATCAAGGAATATACCAAGATCAAGGAGTCGAGGCAACGTGGAGACGACAATGCGAATTAATGACACTAATAACAAACAATGCGCAAACTCAGTGGACAAATACTCATCTAGTATTAACGGAAAGTGTGAACAGAGGGCTACAACAAGCCATAAGACTAGAAGAGCAGCAGAGAACAATACTACAATTACAGAGAATAAACGAGCAATTAGCAGATCAAGTTAGATGGCAAGCTGACGAAATTAGAAGACTACGTAATAATCAACAGCACGTAGATCCAGCAAGTTGGGTGGAATGGATAGCATCAATGCCGGAATTCACCCCAGAACCGGATTCAACAGTAGAGTAAAAATAAAGCGTACCGTGCAAATATGTATAAATAAAGCGATAGAAGTAAAGCAACGTCAAGTAATCAAAAAAAATTTTTGTAGATATGCAGACAATCATCGAGAGAATTAGAGGAAGCGAGAATCCATCCGAAACTACGAGAAGAATAATGAAAAATAAGATTAGAACGGTGAACGATATCAAGGAAAGACTAAAGTGTTGTAAATGTAAAGAATTACTGATTGGAGCGAGACAGACGAAATGTGGATGCAGAATATGTACAGATTGTACGATAGAAGTGATAGAAACACAAACAATAAAATGCCCTGGATGCGACGAGACGATTGAAAGAGATGAAGACCCGACAACAATGGATAAAGCCACCAACAAAGAGATCAATAATCTACTAGTTCAATGCCGAGTAAAAGAGTGTGAATGGAAAGGACTTATGAAGGAAGCCGAAAATCACGCAAATGAATGCGAATATAACGAGATATTATGCGAAAAATGTCAAACCATCACAACGAAAAAGACGATAAAAGACCATCACAAAATATGTATCAAGAGGGAGGAAAAATGCGAATTCTGTGGAGTCATCGACGAATGGATAAAAATAGAAATGCAACATCGGAATCCAAAAGAGGAACAAATATGCGATCGATATGAAGGAGTATGCGCAAACAACTGCGACAAGAAAGATAAAGTCAAACTAAAGGAACATTGGAACGAATGTAGCGGCAAACCAGTCAAATGCCCGTTAGAATTATTCAATTGTCAAACGCAACTACCAATTGCGGAAATGCAAAAACACATGATGGAAAATAGCATCGAACATACCGAAATTATGATGAAAACGATAGGAATGTTGGCATGGGAGGTAAAAAGCCTACGAACAGAAAATGATGCACAAAAAGCAATAATAAGGGAAATATTAGAGTCCAGAAAGAATTTCGAGAGAAGCCAAGGAGACACACTCAAGAAAATGATCGAAATGGAAAAGAAAATGCAACAGATGACCAACAACATAAAGGAACTAGAAACCAACAATTCTATAGCCAGAAAATATCTTACAACACCATTTATATGGAAAATAACCGAATTCGCAGAAAAACTCCAGAGAGCAAAAGATGGAACACAAAGAATCCTAGACAGTCCACCAATATACAGTTGGGAAAATGGATACAAATTGGGCATTAGATTATATCCGAATGGAGATGGGAATGCAACGGGCACCCACATCAGTGTCTTCATCAGAGTAGGAAGAGGAGATTACGACGAGCTATTAACATGGCCTTTTAAACAAAACATGATATTAACAATGAAAGGACAAGAGGACTATCGTAACCCAATCAGAACAGGAAATGAACCACAGATGGGAAGACCAACAACCGACTGGAATACAGCAATAGGTACACCACGTTTCTATCCACAACAACGATTGAGAGGAGAAGGATTCTTGCGAGAAGATAATCTATATATAAAATTAGAAGTAGAGAGGCCGGACAAGACGTTGTAAAGAGAGAAAGAAAGTGTAAATAAATGTAAATAAAATAACAAAAACCAAATAAAAAATCAAAAAATTACAAATAACCAGAAAAATCAGAAAAACAAAAATTCAAAAATAATGACAATATTTAGATGGCAAGCGGAATCAGTGAAGAGATAATGATACAGATGAGAGAAGGACCAGATTCGATATGGACGAGACTATGGAAAAAACCGGAAGAGGAGGAGAAAGTTAATACACTTGCAGCAGCAATTATATACTATAAAGACTACGACGGAACAAGACGGCCAACGCAAATCATAAAAGCGATATACTCACAAATGAGAGTGAGAAACGAGGAACTGAGAAAAGAGGAACAAAGATACCTAACTTTTAAAGACAATAAAGTGTTTACCGAACGGCAAAGTCGGGAAATGGCTGCACAAGGATTTTACTTTACGGGAACACCAGAACTACCAGACGAAGTAACATGCATCTATTGTAAAGGAAAACTCGCAAAATGGGAAAAAGGAGAGACAGCTAAACGAGAACACCTGAGGAAACTTCCAACCTGCCCATTTAGAATTAATATCGATGTAAGAAACCAAGCGATGAACAGATTAGAAGGAATCAGACAATCAGAAATAGACAGTGACGAAAAGGGAGGTGAGAAAAAGATAACGATAATAAAGAATTTCGAAGATCCAACAGAATTAATATGGGAAAAAGAGACTATAAACAGAACATTCGAAGAGAGAATTAAAACTTTCAAAGGAAACCCAAGAGCGGCAGAATTTGCGAGTCAAGGATATTGCCAAACAGCCAGAGGAATAATGTGCGAAGGATGTAAAAATCAACAGCCAATACCAGATCAGAATGTCAAACAACTAAAACATAAAGGAAAGTGTATGTATAAACAAGAAAAAGAGTCAAAGAATATCGAGATAATAATTCCCAACCAACAAATAGAAGATATCTTAGATCGACCAAAAACGAGAACCATAATGCTATTATCAGGAGTGGATACTCAAAAAATGAGGAAAATAATCCAGGAAAGGTTAGCTAATAAGTTGGAATGGTACGACTCGACACAAGCAATAATCCGAGCAATCAAGCGATATCAAGAAAAACCTAAAGAGAATCGAGACAAATCGATGATAAAAGAAGCTATTTTGGAGCAGTATCAGTGTGTGACATGTTGGCAGAAACATGTAGAAATAATTTATATGCCTTGTGGACATATGGTCACATGTGAGGCATGCGGAATAAAAGTCAATATATGCCCAGTATGTAGAAAGTCGATCAACGGGCGGATCAAAGGATTCCGTTTCGCTGATCAGTAATTAAAAAAGGAAAACAATGTGTAAAAGTGTAAATAGAGGTAAACGTAAAAACAAAAAAAAATTATAAAAACCCAAAAACCACAAAAATACGAGATGATGTAAAATTATGATAAAATTTAGTGATGAGTGAAAAGAGAGAATAACCGATTATTAATATTTAGAAAACAATTATGAATCCAAGTGAGACAAAAGAAATTGTAAAAGAGGCTGAAGAGACAAAATCAGCAGTCAAAGATCAACCAGAATCAATAAAAGTAATAAATGAGGAAGTAGAATTATGGAAACAAAGAACGTTACAATTAAAAGAAATGCTACTAACAGCAGAAGAGGAATTAGTACAAGAGACCCTAAAAACGAAAATGATGAGAGAAAAGTGGGAAAAACAACTAGAACAAAAAATAATTTACCCGGAAGGAAAAGAGAAAACGTACCAAGAGCGAGAAGAGGAAATGATGAAGGAATTCATGCAGAACCAAACTAGAATCAAAAATCAACGGAAAGAGATACAAACCCTGGAGCAAGAGAAGCAGGATCAACAAAGTGAAATCAAAAAATTACGGGAAGTGATAAAAGATAAAGAAGTAGAGATACGAGAAGAAGGAGAGGAGACGATAAAAATTATACAGCAAATGCAGGAGGAAATTGGGCAAATTAGTACCCAATACCGAATAGAGAAAACAAAGAGAACCCATTTGGAACAAGCCAAAGAATGGGCAAAACGACAAGCACTCCATTGGAAAGCCAGATGGACAGAAGATAGAGAACAGTCAAGAAGCAATTGGGAATCGCGAATCAGACATTATATCCAGCAAATAGCCGAAGAGGAAGACCGAACCAGAGCATACAAAGCTAAATGGGAAAATGCGAAAGAGGAAGTCAACAAGCTGAGAAATCAAGGGTCAAAACCATCAAGGAAAATTAGAGAACCCAGAAATGATAGACAAGAAAGAATGCTGACTCAGATAACCGATCAAGCAAGAAAATGGCGAATAGAGTGTAGAATATTCGAAGACGCCAACGCAAAACAATCTAGCTATATAGTGAAGTTAGAGCAAGAAGTTGAGTATCAACAAACTAGAGTAAAAGAAATGCAAACCGAGCAGGACGAAGCTCACCGAAAAGAGCAAAAACAACAATGGAAAACGGAGATCAAAGAAAAAGCAATAAAAAGAGAAGCGAAAAAATGGAAAGAACATTTCCAAGAAGCCAAAAAAGAGATAAGACTGTTACCCAAAAGGATACTAAATACGGAAGATTGGGAGCTTTGGGAACAAGTCGAAGTGCAGAAAGAAACAATCGAGGAACTAAACGAGCAGGTCCAAAACTTAGAATTTCGGGAAAAAATCAGACAAGGCACAATAAGAAGGCTCAGGAGACACGAGAAAGAATATGAACAACAATCCAACGATATGGACAAGAGAGCAGCAGAAACGACAAATCAACTAACTGATGAAAGACGGCAAAACCAACAATTAAACGAGAGAATAACAGAACTCCAGCAGGAGGTGAATGGACACCGAGGAATTGCAGTGTTCAAAGAAATTCAGTTGAGACATCAACATGAAGTCAATGAGCAGTTGAAAGAACAAGTCGAAGCGGAGATAAAAGCAATAAAGCAAGGATATGAGGAGAATGAACAGAACCTGAGGACAGAGATTGAAAAGCTAAAAGCCTTAGAAAACACGCAGCGTTTGGAAACACAAGTGGAGGAGTTAACAGAAAATACAGAATATCTTGCTTATCTCTTAGACGAAGAGATACAAATATCGAACGCCTTGCGTGAAGAGGTAAATACCTTGCGGAGCCGACCACCAATCCTGCTTATGCCATTATACCCAACTGAAATTATAAACCAAGTACCCGCCGAACCCGATGAAGGATTCGGGGAGACGGACGAAACGATAGTGTAAAATCAAAGAGGAAACATTGTAAAAAGTGTAAAAAGATAATAAAAATAATAAAAACGATAAAAAACAAAAAATGGTAATCGATGTATATTTAGCATGAATTTGAACGAAGTAGAAATCCGAATGAATCCAGAAGACGGAGAATATGTACCAAGCCCAATTCAATTAGTAGAACCAATCGAGCAAGACCCACTGAGATATTACAGTAGAAGATGGAGAGCCGAAAGAAAAGAATGGCAAGAATTAGTGGAGGAACAAGATTCAGAAATCGCCCGGATAAATCATCAGTTAATACAATCTAAACAACTAACCAATATGATAAAACGAAAACTAACATCCAGCAGGGGAGAGGACAGAAATCAAAAGAGAGAAAATGAACGATTGAGACGAGAATTAGCAGAAATAAAGACTCGAGTAATCCTGGAAGATTATTGGAAAACCGAAGCAGAACGAATGAGAGATAGTAGAAAGAGCGAACAGAGATATGTAATACAACTAGAAGACAGTTGTAAAGAAGCCAGAGAAATAAAAGAGAGCCATCAACAAGCTCAAGATGAGATTAAAACGCTAACAGAACAGCTCCAGGAAGCGAGACGAAAGCTGGAAAAGCAAACAGCTAAACGAATAAATAGTAAACGTCAACTTAAAAGAAAGCAAGCGAAAGAAATAAATCTTCAGATAAAAATAAAAAAGCAACAAAGACTAATCAAAGAAAACCAAGAGCGAATAAAAGAACTCCCAAAACTAACCGAGCGATTGATAAAAGCCCAAGTCCTGATAATGAGATTCTCAGAAAATAAAACTAAAGAGGAGTGCGCGATACACTCAACCCCAGAAAAAGAGAAAGAGTAAAAAAAGGGCTAAACTCCACTGTAAATAAACGAAATAATCTTGTAAATAAATATAAAATTGAGTATGTATTCGAAAATAGAAGTTATGAACCCAAACCTGTGGATAATAATGATGATAATAATGAGAAGGTGTAATACTGAAAACCCATTAGAAAAATGCGAGAAATCCCAACCCTTCAGAAGAGAGGACAGCACCTGTGCCGATTTTAAAGAAATTTGTAGTAACCCCAATAATGAGGAATGTCAACAAATAAACCTCCAATGTATGCAATGCCCCACAAAAGAAAACAAGGACGAGTTAAAACTGAATATCGAGAAAACCCAAATAATGGTACAAACCCTACTGAAAAATAATGAAGAGATAGCTAATATAAAACATGAAAACCGAGAGATAAAGAAAACCCTAGAAACCCTCATCAGACAAATTCAAAGAAAAGCCAAAGCAAATCCCAATAATAAAATAATTCAAGAAATTCAAAGAATCGTCCTATCAATCAAAAAGCAACAAGGAAAACAAATCAAACAGAAAAATGAACCTCATGCAATGACAAGTCTATCAATCGAACTAATACTACCGATTAGTATAACATCTAACATAATACTCCTAATATGTTGTCTTATCCTCGGCCTAACAAACAACAAGCAAAGGCAGAATCCCCAAATCCAAAAGGTCAGAAGAATGTTCACCCAAATTCGAAAAACTACCAAACCCAACGAAATGACAAGACTCTCGCAGATTTCCATCAATCACCCTTCAAGATCAACCCAGCTCGAAAGTGAAACCCAAGCCGTCAGCGATTCATTCGAAAACAAGTACAACTGAGTTACAATAACCGACATTGATTTGAACTGATTTTTCTAACTCGAACTGATTTACATTGATTTGAACTGAATTTACTAAAACTCATACTGACTTACAGTGATTCGAACTAATATTGATCTACATTGATATTGAACTATCCAATTTTTTTTGATTATGTACTGTAGCCGGACCTTAAGTCCATCTTTATCTTGATGATTAACTTTACCGTAGACATTTTTAGGAATGTGAATATTGAAAATGAAAATGTATGTATTATTTTGAAATCAATTGAAATTGCGGGTCGCAATTTTACGGACCCCCGAGTGTTTTATGTTGGGCCAGAACGTAAACGGCCTTGAAAATGTTTAAATGGATCAGAAACACACACGCAGATACAACACGCAATTTAAAATAAACCTGAAAAACACCAAATAAACCCTATAAAATCTGAGAAATAAAAGAATTAAATATAAAATATTAAACATAAAAATAAAATAAAATAATAACAAAATGCACCAAGATCTGCACGATACCTACACAAATACAACAAGAAAACACGACAAATTCGACGAAATTAGAAAAAATCAATTAAAGTTCATTAAAGTGGAATTTAAATTGAAAAATTGAATTAGCAATAATTCAATAAAAATTTTAAATAAAAAATTATAAAAATAAATCAAGAAATATAAAAATTAAAAAATAGAATTTGCTAGAAAAGAACAAGGTCGAATTTTGTTTTACTGCATCAAATTTTACACGTCACACAATTAGGTATAAATACTGATCCATTTTCACATTTAAACACACCATTTTTCTTGAGAACAAAGAATCGTTTTGGAAAGCGTTAAATCTTTAAAACTAATTTAGAAAATCTTCAACTACTTTTCAAATATTGTGAACTACATCAAATCTATTTTCAAAATTTTTATTTAGGTGAGAATCATTTATATTGGAACCCTCTTTCCACCTCACGACCTTGCATCTCAATGGAGCTCTGCTCGGCGTCGATGTGGGAGGAGAGGTATTTATGCTGTTATGCTATTTTATGCTTATTTTATGGTCGATGATTTTGGAATGGTTAATGGGTAACTTATTTGTTTCATGATTAATAAAATTTATTAATATGTATTTATATGTTTTTATAAATTATAAAATTTAATTATCGAAATTTTTCCGGCCCACAGCCGACACATCACGCAAGTTAGTAAAATCAACATAGTGCAGATGCATGTAAGTGCGTGGAAGATCGCCAATGATATGCACCCGTGAAGACTCAGCGTGCGCAACGCAGCGGTCGGATCGTAAATATTCATCCCTATAGCTGAAGCGAGAAATAAGGAAGAAGTCTCTGGCTGCTTCCTCGTTTCTCAATTCTGTAAAATCGACCTAAAATTATCTTACAAACGGCTTAAAATCACCACACCGAGTAGTCCAGTGGGCACTCAATAAATATAATATGAACATACTATGCCTTAAGATCAATTAAAGGAAAGGGTACGGGGATAACGTAAATTGAAATTGCTGATATAACCACTTCCGTGTCCATGCCATAAAATGAGTTTTATAAAGATATGGTTAACAGAAGTAAAGTAAATTTAACAAAGTTAGGATGAAATAAAACGAATAACGTTATGATTAAGATGAAGTAAAATGAATTTAATGAAGTCATGATTGATAAAATGAATTCAATAAAGTTATGATTCATATGAAATAAAACGAATAAGGTTATAATTGAAAGGAAATGAAAGAAATTTAATAAAGATAAAAAATGAATTCAATAGAGTTCTGATCAATAGGAGATGAAAGAAATCAGATAAAGTTATGATTAGTATGAAATAAAATGAAATTACGAAAAATGAATTTAATGAAATTATGATTAATAAGGAATAAAATGAATTTAATAAAATTATGGTTAACATGAAATAGAATCTCAACGGTAAAGCGATTTAATATGATATAAAAGAAAATCTTAATTGTAACAAAAAATTGGCAAAGTTTAATAAAGAATAAAATCTTGTTTATAAGAAAAAATTAGATAAAATTTTCGATTGAAGAAGATAAGATTTTGTTGATAAAGTAAGTAAACTGAGACGAAAATCAAATTTTATTTGTTAACTCTGCTACGATTAACAATTATAGGAAATAAAAATCGTACCCACTAGGTTATCGGATTCACCCCAAATCACGATCATGCCGGTGAGATAAATAAAAGCTACGATCAATAATTAAAATCCAATAGTGTAGTGGAATAAATGAAAACCATCAATTCGAATTAACAATAAAATTGTAACATTAATTAGATAGTGTTCGACAAGTTAGGATTATGTTGTAGTTGCGCAAAGATTTGAAATTGACCAATAAATCCGAATCATGTTTTAGACAAATTGATTGCGAAATTAGACAGGGAGTTTCCATAAAATCAAAGTTAATCCGACGTAGCATAAGATCCAAATTTGAAAATAACAAAAATCCATGTTCACCACGAAAAATCGTTTTATTCACAACACCATCGCTTTCCAAAGTTCAATAATATTAGAAAAGGTCCAGTCGAGGAAGGTCGATAAAATCCAAGGCAGAAGTAGCCCCAATATTGCGACAAGAACAAATGACAATTATGTTCATAATTATACTAATTGTGAAACGTGATAAGTAAAAATTCCGAGACGATGGAATTCGTTAGGCGGCTCAATTAACGTCTAGAATTAATTAGTTAATGCACGCCCGTCCGGTCGATAAAATAAACACAGAAGTGACCAGTTTTGAAATCTATTTTAAGCTCAAGTCAATTTTAGCAATTTGTTTTCTCGAATTAAATTCAAAATTCTAAAACCACTCGAAACAAATTCAAAAATTATAAAACCATCAGGGTCCTGAAAAACTTCAATTAGAAACAAATTAAAATTAACAATAGTATACAAATTTCAAGCTGTAAAATTAATTACTTTTTTTTTTTCTTGACAGCCATTACTTAAAGGATAATCTTATGAATTTCACAAAATAGTTGACCCTTCTTTACACTAAATTGTCTTGAGTGTGGGTTTATTCATTGCAGATAAGTCGAGTCTAGGAAAACCTCAAGGTGAGTCGCTAAATGCACCAAATCTTGACCCCCCCCCCTTAAACATTCTCTAACTAACATAGCGAAGGCCCTATTCCCCACACTATTATTATTCATAGCTTAAATCTCAAATGTTGCAGAACATGTCCACAAATCAGATCACCGCTCAGTCAACGGGGAAGAGACGCTCAAGAATGCTGTTACGAACCACCGACGCAATAGAAAGACCCCGGTCACAGTGGCCTTATTCTATCCCTCGAAAAGCACGGAATCCGAGTAGCGACCCTCTCGAACCAGTGAGGCAAGAATACCCAGCCGCTGAAATCTTTGCAAATGCGCAGGACCTCCTCACCCATTGGGAGCGGGTGCAGGAGCAGGTGGACTTACAAGTAGTCAAGGCAAGGATGTACCTTGCAAATGTGCTGGATGACATCCTTGCTGGGCGGATCGCCGTCGCCCATCCACCTCGTCCGGTTCGGGACACCAGGCGTCCATACACAGTAGAGGCTCTCAAAAGAAGCCTAGAAAGATTCTGCCCGGATGAATAAACTGACGAACGAGATATCATAGTGATTAAATAGCAATAAAAATTAGAACCGTGTGAATTTCTTTTCGTATATAGCTGAAAACGAATGTTGAGTTGTTTGAAAGATTTTTAAACATTAGGCCAACTATAAATTGACGAGTAAAAATCCATTTAATTTCAGCAAATGGCTTCTCTACGGATCCTGCAGACGGAGTTAGATCGCGCGAGGCAGGCGAATGCCGAATTACTTAGTCAAGTCCTGCAACTAACCCGTGAAATGCAGCAGATCAAAGCGACGTGCTTAGATCCTAAACGAACCAAAGTCCTATACCAACGACTCACCGCAGCTCAAAAAGGCTGGGCCGAAGAACGCCAGCTCAATCGGAGTTTGCGAACACAGGTTCGGGGGCTAGAAGTCGCACTAGCTGTATGCCGAGAAGGTGAAGCGGTCACCTACCCGCTCATCTTCGCCCCAACTCAAATGCCGCAACCAGCAGTTAAGACAGCAGAGCAACCCACCGCCACCAACAATCGTCGACCGGGACGTAAGGAGCGTGCCCGACGTCGAGCAGCGCAACTTCAGAATGCCAAACCATAGATATTTATCATGTGATTTGATTTAATAGAGTAGTTTAGCCTTAGTTGAGTCGTTTTCTTTTGAAATTGCATACCCGCACGGTCATAAGTAACCCCATTACGTCTCAGTTTTCCACAGGCAATTAAGCACTAACCATGAACAATTATTTATGAGGGACAGAGCAAAGCGAGCATAGGTCTTCTATCGACAGCTCGTGAACCCGAGGTTTGTCCGAGCAATTACAGTACTAGCCAATGGTATTCAATTTTTGCGGGCAATCCACCACTTGAACACATTTCCAACGTTGCTTAGCAACGGGTGCCAAGTGGGTTAGTATCATTTTGTATGGCGTTACTAGGGTCGCCAGGAAGATAAGCAAGATTTGAAACCCTGTAACCCACCACGGGTAAATATGACTAGAATGGTTGAATATGGGGAAACAGAGTGATTTAATAATTAGATAAATTAGAAATTAGATAAGATGAGAAGGGGACAATTAAGTAAGAGCATGAAGTCTTCTATGACAGCTCATGGACCCGAGGGGGGTTAGGGCATTAGCAGTTCTTGAGAAGGAGCTCACCTTTTGCTAACCTTCCACCCACTAGTTCACAGTACCAACGTCATTTATGACGGGTGACTAGCGGTTCAATTTCTTATGCAGGCGCTAGGTGGGGATGATAACCCTTAGGCAGTTCAAAACTATTTTAAGGACCCATCAGTGCCCAGCATTAGGGTATAATTGGTGTTTTAATAGGTTTATTTTAAATTTGCATGTTATGTTTGCATGTGTGTTACCGATTCATTTAAACATTTTCTAAGGCCGTATGTGTTCTGGCCCAACAGTATAATTAAATCAGGGATGACCAACCCGCGGCCCGCGAAAATTTTTTTTTGCTGCCCGCCAAGCATTTTTTTTTGTATTTTTATATTATAATGTTCATTAGTATATATAAAGCTTTGTAAATTATCAATGAGTGCGGCCCGCTACATAATTTTAAAATGGTTCGTGCCAAAAAAGGTTGCTCACCCCTGAATTAAATGCAATCAATACCTTGCCAACTCTTAAGACAACTTAAGACAAACTAACATATTATAAAAATAATTACAATTTAAAACTTTTTGTAATCCAAAACTATTTTAATTTTTACAATTAATTTAATTTTCTATTTTTAAAATTAGTTTTAAAAATTCACTACATGAATAATATTGTTTAAAAAATCCAATGCTTTATTTACAAAAAAATATTCTTTTAAAATCGTAAATTATAATATTAGTGGTATATAAATTTCAAATTAGACAATTATTCTTATTTTATTTAGTTAATAAATTATTAAATGTTTAACATTATTTGAATTAATTAACTTTATTAAAGCTTATATTTATTTTTTCTTTAAGTATGTTAATGGACACTGTACAACTTAAAAATACAATTACTGATCAAGAAAAGACAATTAAGAAGTATGAACAAAAGTTAAGAGGTATAACATTACTATTGAGCTTACATTAAATATTTATATCTATATAGATTTAATTGAGGCTTATAAAACAATATCTAAAGAAAAAGAGTTACTTGAGTCGACTTTAAAATCATTAATTGGCAATAAAGATGTCTCTTCTTTAAAAGATGATTCAGAACAATCTAAATTGAATAGTCAAATAAATACGCTCTCCAATGCAATAGCCACTTTGACAGAAGAAAAACGGAAAATGGAACGAAATTACCTCGACGATAGAAAAGTTTTGCGGGTATAAATAAAGTCAACAATAGATCTCAAATAATTTTTTAATATTTAAGGGCGAATATGAAACAAATTTATTAGCATTACGAACTGAATTGGAATCGCAATCAATTGTCATTAAACAACTCAATTCCGAATTGAATGATTTGCGCGCAGAACGCAGTAAATCTAATGAGGAATTGAAACAACAAGTGACACAATTGATCAGTGATAAGGAAAAATTGAAACTAGAATTGAATGAAGGCCAAGATGAGATTTTGGAGAAATCAGATTTGATAAAACGATTGAATGAAGATTGTAATCATTTTCGAACAATCAGAAATGATCTCGAGCAGGAAATTGCCGTAATGAAGCACGGATATGAATCGAGGGTAGCATTTATGGAGGTGACGTAATTTGCTTATTTATTAGTTAGATTTGATTAACTGTTGATGTGAGGGGGAACGAGGGTACCTGGGGGGTATTACTGACCTATTACCATTATGGGGTATCCGTCATTCAATTGCGTTTCTGTGTGAGTGTGTGTAAGCAATGATGGAAGTAACAGCGATTTTTACACTAGTAATAATGATTATAGATTGTCCCCCCTGCCCGCTCCATTTGAATGACTCATTGATTATTATGATTCATATTATTGCATCAAATAATAATCATTAGCAATCACCATAATATACGCAGAATAGTCGGGATCCAAGTGAGGGACGATTGCCCCCCCCCCTATGCTCCCTCACTCCCTTATCCCCCTGGTTATTAATTGGGACATCCGAATGAGCCCCGCGAGCAGGCCGTTACTGCTTCTTCGGTATCATAAGGTTTAGCTACAAATTGCCCTTGCTATTGGTGTTTCTTATCGCATTCATCGATAACATGCCCCTGGATGTGACGGCGAACCGCGCATTGGGCAGAGGGAAGGCTGAATGGCGTCGCATGTACTTGAGACTACACGGCAATAATTATAACTAAAATTAGGACAATTATTAAAATATCCTCTATTCGCATGGATAAATGCTCCGTAATGCCCCCTACTCATTTGGTAAGTTTGCGGATCTGCCTCCGATACAGACTCAAATTATCGCTGAATTAAACACTGGATAACATGCGGGAGCATTGTCAATATCTCACACATTTCAATCCAACAATAACCGGGCATTTCATGGTAATGGGCCAATGAATGCATTGAGCACTCCTATGTCATTAATAAAAATCTATTTGTATAAATAAAATGATTAATGAGGAAGCAGAATGTTTCAAATGGGAAAATATAATTCAAAACGTTGGCGGATCCAAATTATATCAGCAAATTTCCTTTCTAAGTTATTAAGAACAATAAAATCTTTGAACAAACAAGGAAATATATATATATATATATATACAGATCTGAATATTTAATGAATATATTTATATTTTTAAAACTGTTGAAAGAATTGATCAATCAGAAAAGAAGAAGCAGAAAGCGAAATACTTATTAAATTTTGTTTTTGAGTATTCAGAACCGATTTTAGATCGAAATATTTCATATTTTATGAATAAACATTACGGAAATTGGCTTAGATAGTTATTTATTTAAATTCAATTTAATAATAATTATACTAATAATAATAATAATAATAATAATAATTAATAATAATAATAATAATTAATAATAATAATAATAATAATAATAATAATAATTAATAATAATATTAATTAATAATAATATTAATTAATAATAATAAAATAATAATAATAAAACTGTTATAAGGACTTTTTTTGTATTTCACCCCTGATTTCTGTATAAGTGGCATAATTATTCTTGTTCTTATTCTTGCTGTTGTTGTTTCTTTCTTTTTATTATTATTATTTACTATTTATTATTATTATTATTATTATTATTATTCATAATATTTTCTACAAAATTTGACTGAATCAGATATATTTAAGGTATTCACGAATTTTCGGCACAGCCTTTTTCAAGTGATAATAATAATAATTAATAATTATAATAATAACAATAATTAATCAAAATAATATTAATTAATAATAACAATAATACAGGATGGCGCATAAGTCGCTTTACCATTTTAAAATAAAATATATTTTTTTAAAATTATAATTTTTTTTGATTATGTATGAAAAATGATGTCGCATAAATAGCCTCCATTTTCATTTGTATTAATAATAATTAATAAAAAATTTATTTGATTCATTTAATTTCTGCATTGATTTAAAATAATTAAAGAATATTTGATTTTACATCCATTTTTGCCTATTTATTTAGTGTATGTGTGATAATGAGATTTACAATTATGTCAATAATATTTTCTTTGAAAAACGATTTATGTTTTTTTATTAGAAAAATACTTAGATTTGAAATTTTTAATGAATGACAATGGCAATTGTGGTTAAAGGTAAATGATTTCAGGAGGTGATTGCAGACCTTTCAAAAAACATAGGCCAAATGGAACATCAGCACATTATTGATGAGGATATTATCAATAAACTGTCTGATAAATTGAAACATGCAACGACAACGGTGACGTCAGTGGGAAACAATATCGAATGTGTGGTATTAAAAGACAGTCAATGCGACGATACACCGGATATTCTACAATTCTCTGATTATGATAAAGTGAGATATTCGTTTCACTTTCTTGTCTATATTGAATTTATATCGAATGAGACGATGTATATATATATATATATATATTGTTGTTAATTGGTGCTTTAATATCACAGAAAATTGATATAAAGTAAGTTGGCGAGATTTTGTAACTCGATATCAGCACAGAGGATGGCAGGTTATTTCGATATTTGTATTTTTTATAATGATATTTTCCATTTGAATGAATTTTTTCAATAATTTATCATTTATTCTTTAAAAACATTACAAAACGCATTCACGTGTATACGTGTGTATAATTCACCGCCGATATGATTTCTGTGTCTCGTCTCGATTTGTCAATACTACAGAAATCATCAATAATTGACAATACTCCTTCAATTGTCGCATTAGTACCCAATAAGCACTTTAGAATCTCAATAAGTAGCTACAATTTTTATAGGAATATTCTCATCTTATAAAGCAGTACTTAAGGAGTAGTTAGAGCTGTTAATTCTAATACCACGTTCTGCAAAATCAGTATCCAAAAACACAATATGCACGAGCGCTTTTCAGTGACTTGTTATTGACATCATCTACTTAAAACAGACTTTTCAACTCTTTAGATTATCGTTTAGACTGTGGAACAAATAGTAAGTGGTGCCTCATTCATGGTATTACTATTATCAAAATAACTTTTCGAACATTGTCAAAAGTCCGAAGCTTCTATTTTGCATTTCATCATTTAAAAACATACAACTTTCACTGGTGGCCGGGCAAAATGGTAGTACTTCCATAAACTATTAAAGCTCACCTGCCATAAAATTAAAAACCATTTTAAGTATATTAATATATCACCTAAGCTTCGATTTTAACTTAAAGATAATCAACTCAATAGCAACTTTCGAACTTTTACAAATATACAATTTGTTTTCCATGAATTGAAGCAAATGAAACCAACACATGTGCGCTCATCCGTGACAGAATGGATAATTTTTTTCTCGAGCACTTAAATTTGAATTGATGATGACCTTCAGGGAACTGGCATTTTGTATGGTGATTAAGCAGTTACACGAAGCTAAGAAATAACTTGAATTGATAATTATTGCACACTTTATTAATTTAGTGTCCCTATAATAAGGCTGTAGAGTTAGCTGTAGCAAAAACAGTTTTTTCCGTACTATTTTCTCCTGCATTTTTTTTGTTTTTAGAACTTTTTCACTGAGTAATATATAAATAGTGCCTTTACTCACAGTCAGACTAATTCTTAGCTCTCTATTTCTAATTTTCCTCTCGGTTTTAACAATTTTTGTCAGGTCTTCCGTTATTTTTTTGGATTTCACAAAGCTTTCCTTGCTTTTCCTCATCATAAAATGAGGTTTTACTCCTCTGCAAGTCATTAATTAACGCTAAATTGTTGTTTTTGATAGGCAATCACCACAATAAACAGTAATCAGCTCTATACTAACTTCTTCTCTACTCTTGCTTTTCATATAAATTAAATGAATGACATTTCAATATTGTACGCTTTCTGTGGACATTTTAAAATTAGTACTAAAATGTCTTAATTAAGTAATTACTTATTCAAACAAATACCAATATATTTAATTGCATACATGACTGAATATACATCCACAGTTTGGTTTATTTTTTTATTTACTTACTTTTATAAGAGTCTCATTACTTATTAGGTACAAATATTAAAAGTAAATAAAAAATAGAATGTTACTAAAATTCAATGTTTCTTAAAAAAATATCGAAGTTTTGTACAAAGTGATATTATTTCCATTTGGTATAAAATAACGTTTTTTTCATTTGATAAACAACGTCGAATTTTGTTGGCCATAATCTGAATATCTTGAGACTGATTATATCGCTAAACAATAGAGTTATCTTGCAATTCCTTTAATCTTTCTTTAACTGGTGTATATATGAAAAATTTATATAATCAAGAATGTATAGATTCGAACAGTAGAACCAAAAGAGAATTTTTCGGATTACATCAGAAATACCAATGTTAAAACTTCAAGCTAATTTCATGTCTAAAACCTTTTTATGCCTATATGAACCTTTCCAAATTTCTGTACTTGAACAATATATCATTGAAATTTTTGGATTCAGTTTCAAATTTTGAAGGAAGAAAGTATTCAAGAAGCTAGTAGTGCAGAAATATCAAAATATTTAAATGAGATATTAGTCCATGTAAATTATTTCCGCACTTTCAAATATATTGTTTGGAAGTGAAAATTTAAATCAGAATAAATCAGTATTACGGCTTTCAATTATTATTCATAAATTAACAATATAACAGTTAAACATATAATTATATTAATTTAATGATTATAATGATAGTAATCGATAAAACAAAAGAATATTTAATCTTTAAAATATTTGTTTCTCTTTTCTTTAACTTAGCATTTTCAAGTCAATCTCAATACTTGTATTCCAATTTTGATGTTGTATTTCCATAGTTGATGTTGCAGGTTTTAGCAACAAAATAGTTTTGTGAAATAGCGTTGAATATCGCGGGTCACGGGTTTGAACACTTATGGTAGAACAATTAATAAATAATGTTTATATTATTAAATTTTGTTGTTTTGCCAACGTTTGATAAAAATCATGATGGCAGTTTTTAATAGCTTACTAAAGATGTTTAAGACGGTGCCTGTATCATGAAGAAGTACAAGATTACATAGATATTTGAGGATCAATAGGTGTTAAATTTATAAGAAAAACAGTAAAAAATCATTTAAACATTTAATCACTTAATCATTACATTTAGCAACTCATTAGATAAAACTACTCGTAATGATTCCGTGTTTTGTGACTTATAAATGCATATATTGTGACAATGACCTTACAAAGAATTCTGATAATGATTTTTTACGCAGATATAAAGTTCATTAAATGTCACTAGCTGCTTTCCAGTACAATTATTTTCGCTCTGAGATAATTTCCTTCGATTCTTCATAAACTGGGATATTTTAAAACTAATTTGGTCCTACTAAGTTAAAGTTGTAGTGGGTGCCCGTGAATAAACTTGCTCAGAATTTTTTTTCATATCAAAATTAGTATTGTTGTGGAATTGAGTTACCTTGTTAGCAGATTCTTATGACCTCCGATGTCAATACGATAACTGAGAAAATGTCTCAGCTACAAACACATCTATTAAAATTGGATCCGAATTACGATGTGATTTCATTTCTCATTGGCGAATCTAAGCAGATGGAACATCCGAAAATTTCTGAATGCACTGGGGGATGTCAAACGAAAATCAAAAAACTGAAAGAAGAACTGGAATATTCTCAATTGTCAATGCAAAATTTCATGAAAATGAATTCCAACATGTTCTCGGATTCTTCTTACCAGCAGCGGGAAATCGATAGATTGAAAAGTGAACTGTCGGTCAACAAATTAAAAATTTCCAAATTACAGGACGATTTGTCGAATCTTGACATCAACTCAAACAGAAATATGAAAAACCTCAAAGACGAAATTTTGAGTAGGTTTTCTTATTTTCATTATCCATTTTCATATTAGTTAATTATTATATATATGTCTGTTTTGGAATTAGTCCAACTTGGTGACTTCCTATTTAGACGCTTAAAATTAACTAGGAATATGAATCGCATACTGGAACTTGTATGAGTCAAAACAAGTAACGACACCACGAGATACCCTTGTTTATCATTCTAATAATCATTAATCCCAATATATTTTTTATGGGAAATTTTGTCCACAGATTCGGAAAAACTTAAGGAAATATATATCGAAGTGCCACTGTGTATATTAAATGGTTTTTAAACAAAATAACAGTTATTATAAATTTTGACTTTTAGCATTCTTCAATTAAATACACATGGTTCCTAAATATAATCATTTTTAACACGACAATTAGGAAAAATTTTAAAAATATTTATATTATATTGAATAATTAATTTTATTATAATTCGATAAAGAAAGTCGATTTTCATATAGCATTGAAATAGAAATGTCATATTGTCGATTAATGCATGAAGTTATAAAATTTTAATTTAGATACGCCGTAGAAATGAGATTTATGTGAATGAAATAGTATTATTCACCCATAATTATTAAAAATGTTTAATAAAATTTTAAAATTGGGTATTTATATTTTATTCATACAGTCCCTATTGTGCTCACTAATATTGGCCAATCTCTTCAATCGACAATGCTAAAGAACTCGAGTACTGAGATTACCGGTTATCTATCCAAACGCATGTGGCATTACACCTGTTACAAGACTTTGAATACATAATATTTATTATCTAAAACAAGTTAGTAACTCCCAGGAGGAAATTATTATATTGTAAGTATCATGAGCAAGACACACATGAATACATAAATATATATAAATCATACCATTGACATTCAGACATACATTACATAATCTTTAGTCGTACAAATTCAACATACATACATATTATATAATTTAGAATATCTATTATTTACAGTTATCCTACAACACCCATTACTGGTAAATCGATTTTTAGATTAATTAAGTCAAAAATTAAGTCAATCTTATACTTTTTCTAATTTCCAGATTAGTGTGGAGCTTAAAAATAAAAATGTCATTTTTGAAAGTCTTAATATGTTCCTTATAATATATAAACACTGTATAAAAAGTTTGAGTAAACAATTCTTGGGTTTTGAAAATTCAGCAAATTATGAATATTTATTTTAACGAACAGTCAACACATTGTTTATTTCACAGTATTAGTGAATTGTTTGTTCACTTTCTGACAGAGTTCACAGTATCAGTTTGGCAATAGCAAGTTGTACCAGAAAATTCTAAATTTATGAATTTCATAGCTGCTATCAGGGTACATTCTACGATGGTCCTCGACAACTTGCAACAGGAACTAAAGCTGTGCTTCACCATGTTATTTGTCCCCTTTACTTTTGAATGAGTGCCACTCCACGTTCAGCTTGATCATTGACAACTTTTTGAGACTCAACTGTCTGCAGCCTTCTTGTAGTCATCTCAGTCCTATCATAGGTCAGGATAAACCATGAGAAATTTATCTGGCAGGTTTATCATTGGGATCAGTGTCATTGCCTTTGCTGTTAAAAAATCTTCCAAGTTCTTGTCTCTGAGTGAATCAAGAGCAACATTTATTCGTTTGGATTGAGCCTGATCTTCATTTTCTTCATTCAGCATGGTTACCGAACCGACTCGATGATCGAACAGAGCTAAGGTAACTAGTTTCTGTGACAAGTACTATAAATGATTGGAAAAATTGCGTGATGTTGACTTTGAGATGGCTGAATGGATTGATGAGTATTGAAGCAGTGACTTCAGCAGCAGCTCGCTGTAAGGAGCATCTGATGCTTGAGGTGCGGATATCCAAGCTTTCAGGTAAATACGTAAGACAAAAACAGAGAAATCACGCAATCCTTTCTCTTCTGCAGGAGACAGTTCGAATTGAGCCTTGAACATCCAGATTTTGAGGTTGTATATGACTTTGGATATTCACCGGGCATGGCGCATTGCTTTTCAAGTGACATGAATCGCATTCCTCTTGCAGGATAAACTCCAAAAATGACAATCACAAGTTCCAAGAATTCTTTATAATCATCTCTGCTGACTGTTCAAGATGCTAGTTGGCAAAATCGATGGTACCTTGCTTTATGTCTCCAACTAGACTTACCAAGTCTTGATTTGCGATGCCATGCTGATAGTTAGCCGTGTCTTTGAAACCACAGTATTTCTGGAATATGTTGACCCCATGCACACTTGGAACACTGCATCAATTATCAGTTCCATAATCTGATGCCTGCAAGCATTTTTTCAACCTTCCGCTCAAAGTGGACACATGCACCAGTGATCCTACCAGTGTTTGACTGATCTTGTCAAAACACATAGCACTGATGCTATCACCAATGCCCAGTCTTCAATGGCTCCAATAAAACATTAGAAATTGTCAGTAGCTGAGAATCTCCTTATCATGAAATAAACAAAGGCAGGCGATCAACGTGCTCTTTTTCAATAAGATTAGGGATTAGTTTGTCATCTCAGTGAATAACAAGGAGAACGTTACTCTTAAATTAAGTTTTTATGTTTGTCGATCTCAGAACTCGGTGTTATATTCTTTGTCGGCGAATTGAGTCTTTGCTTAGAGAAAGTTCGCCGATATTCTGTCCCAGGCTTTTTGCAGTTTCAGCTATAACAAAAACAGTCTTGCGGTCTGACACTTTCGTTCAATCTAGAGCTGCTGCGAGTTCTGGAGTAACGACAGTTTCTCCCCCACACTTTCTCTTGGGTGACTGAAATGTAATACCTCTAACAGCCCCTCGCTTACTTCTTCACTTCTCAATTAGCAAAAGCACAGAAATGAACTTTGAATTCGTATATCAAGCAATAAATGCAAACATTTGTATTATGTAATACAACTAAGAACAATGCTTTATTGTAACCGCAGCTTTGAGATTCAGAAACTTCATCGTTGAGCTACCCCTAAATATTGTTCAATTGTGCTCATATTTTGCCTGAATTTTTATTTCATATGTAGTAACATAATGATAGGATAAGTAGATTATATTTCAAAAATAAGCTCCAGATTGTTTGCTAAAATTAAAAATACAAGAAAATAATTTATCTTTTAAATAGATTTTTGATAATTAAATATTACCATTTAAAAATTGATTTGAAAATTAAAACTTATAAATGATTTTTTATTAATTATTTGAAACATTAATATAATTTAGATAAATAACCATGTAAGCCAATTTTCAATTGGATTTATTAATATTTTTAATACTGGTGAATTAAATTTGAAAATTTTGTTTAAATATATATTGTTTATATATATTAAAAACAATAAGAGATCAATAAGAGAAACAAGAGTTGTTAAGTTTTGTTTATCAGTGATCATGACCTAGTTTAGGTCGAAATGGAATAGAAAGCTTTTCGTAATAAATTCTTCTTTGACTTTAATTTCTAGACAGCTGTGCTAATAAATCTTTGATTTCATTGCCAAATTTAAATCTAATATAACTTCCAATAACATCTTTATTAGAGAATCTAGGCTGCGATGTAAAGAATTGAATTTTATCGCTTGGATAATTGAGATAATATAGACCAGGTTTCGCCATCTCTTCATAAGACGATTTACAGGACAATGTTAAAGTAAAGTTTTGTTCATCAACATTTTTTTTATCAATGAAATTGATAGCGTTTTGAAAAAAACAATCATTGAAATAATCTATTACAGATGAAAAATCTTCTTTTCTGATGTTTTTGAAAGACAATAATATTTCCAATCATTAGAAGTTATACGATTTCATTATAATTTCGGTATTTTAAAAAATAAATTCAATCTTTATTTCAAATTGCTTTCATAATTCCATTTCAATTTCCACTTTTAATTTACATATTTTTAAAATAAACCTATTTCTGTAAAAAAATTACATTAATTAATTAACTACATGTTTCACAATACTTTTTCTGATTACATTTTTTATCACATTGATAAACATAACTGTTTTAATTCTTAATATAAATAAATTACACTCCAGTAATTTAGTAAATTTAGCTCATTTAAATCCATCACACAATAATCTGAATTATAATTGTAGATATTGATAGAGGCTAACATTAGATTGGACGTAAAGCATCTTCCTTCTTTGGTATGTTAGATCTCTGATAAATTTAATGAGAAGATAAAGTATACACCACAGAATAGTAATTCATTGTCGACTAAAATCCACAAAATTTACGATTGTCTGTTAGAATAGCGCAATTGGTTGGTCTGATTATGATTTCAGCTTTGCCGTTTAAACTTCCGTTTTTTTATTTGTCCTTTTTTTAAACCTCCCCTGTGTCAATCCCCTAATAACTAATTGTAATGAAACCTAAATTAAATAAAATTAACCATAGAATCTGTGCGTAAAATATAGCGTATCTTAATCATATTGTTTTACCTTGTTAAAAGTTGTAATTAAAAATCAAAATTGATAATAATTAGAAAATGATGTTGATGTTAAATTGATTGAAATATTAAAATATACTTTTAGTAAATTTGTTGAATTTATTATTAATCGCAATGATAATAAATTATTCTAATTTAATTAAAACGGTGTCAGAACATTAATAAATTATAATAGTGTTACAAAATGTCTTTTATATACACAGTATGGGAAAAAATAAATGTAATTTTTTAAAAAATGCCAAAAGTACAAAAAAATTTGCGTGAAGTTTTATTTAGTTTAAAATTACATTCCTAGTATAGTTTTATAAAATTATTAAATTAAATAAACTTTATAACTTAGTGTTGGAAACATTTTTTAATATTCTAAAAGCTGGATTGGACAAAATAAATGTAATTTTTTTAATTAATAGTAAAATATGATCCCGCCATTTTTGAGAATAATTTTTATATACATATTTAAAATTATAAACTAAGGGATATGACGGCTAGAAAGTCACTTTCTGATAACGAAAGAGCATCAATTTTTAGATGGAAAAAAGAAGGAATGTAACAAAAGAAAATGGCTGAATTACTACACGTAACACCTAGATGTATAAGTTATGTATTAAAAACATATACTGAACAAGATTTTAAATCAAAACGGAATAATTCTGGTTGGAAAAAGTCTCTGATAAAGAATTAGTTGAATTAAAAAAATAATTGATGTAGATAGATTTATATCTGGACCTAAACTTGCAAATGAAGTAGACAAAAAATTGAAAAAGGCTATCTTATCAAAACGATCAAAAGATTTGCTAAGTTTGTAGGTTTTAAGGCTATGAAACCTAAAAAAGTACCTTTTATATGTAAAAAGAATAAAATAGCTAGATTAGAATTTACCAAAAAATTTATTGTGAAGCTATTGGAGAAAGATTATCTGGTCTGATGAATCAAAAATAAACTTGTTTAATACTGATGGGATTATTTATGTATAGCATAGAGCTGGAGAAAGATTGGGAAATAGATGTACTAGAAAAACTGTTAAACACATTGGTCGAAGTATTATGGTTTGGTGCTGTATAGGTGAAAATGGAGTTGGAAATTTATGGAAAATTGATGGAAAATAGATTCACTTAAATATATTAAAATTTTACAAGAAAATCTTTTACCTTCTGTGGAGAAACAAGACAACGATCCGAAACATATAAGTAAGATTGCAACAAAGTTTTTTGACGAAAACCGAATTAAAAAGATGCAATAGCCGACACAGTCTCCAGATATAAAAATAATTGAGCATTGCTGGGCATTTGTTTTAAAAAAATATGATGAAACTCCAGCTAGTAATTTAAATGAGGCATTTATAAAAAATTAAACAAATATGGAAAAATATACCATAGGAATTTATACAAAAACTTGTAGATTCAATTTATGAATACCTATATGAGGTTATTCGAAACAAAGGAGGTGCTACAGACTATTAGTTAATAAAAATAAAAAAAATACATTTTTTTATCAATTAAAAAAAACCATATTTTGTATTAATAAAATAAAATGTTTTTGAAATCATACATGTGTAAATAATATTCGATTTGTATTATTTGATAATTTTTTTCTCTTTTTTTGTTACAGAAACAGATAAAAATTCAAAATTAAAAAAATTACATTTATTTTGTCCCATAGTGTGTATAAGATATATTTTTCGAATGAAAGCTTGGATAATCTACTATTGTTATACATAACGAAACTTTCAGAAACTGAATGGGATCATAAACAGGAACTGACGAAAGTGAAACAGGAACACAACCAAATTGTCGTAGATTTGCAATCGGAATTGACAAAACATAGAAACAGAACGATTAATTTGTTAGCTGAAAAAGACAATGAAATAAAAACCCTACAAAAATCTTCACGTTCTCATACATCAAATGATCAAGTTTTGCAAGATCAACTCAATTCCGATGAAGAAAATGAGAAAGACCCAGTAAACATGAGGAATGTAATCTCTTGTCCACTCTACCAATGTTGCGAAATGAAGGCTAGAATGTAAGCACGCATTTGTTTGAAGATGATTGATTGATCCGAGAGTGATATATGGAAATGTTTCCTGCTGGGGATAAGTGATTGATAATTGCGTTTAATTGGATGTTTGCCATTCTCACTGTGATATATACATATATATATATATATATATATATATATATATATATATATATATATATATATATATATATATGATGTTATGCTGTTGTTATGGGAAACTATTTCAGGAAACAAGAGCTGAAAAAATTGCGGCAGGGCAAAAGAGAATTGGTCATGCAAATCCACAAGCTTGAATCAGAAATCGAGTACGTTAAATCCGATTGGAAGAATGAAATCAATATCCTAACGGTGAAGTTGCAGCGGGCGGAATCTATCAACAAGCTGAGCAGCAGCGTTAACATGGAGTATTTGCGGAATGTGCTGGTTCGATTCCTCAGCACTTCTGATCCGTCTTGTCGGTTTCTCATGGCCAAGGCAATTGGAAAGGTTTTGCAATTCAGTTCCGAAGAGCTTTCGTTTTTGAACAAAAATACTTGGAAATAATTTCAATATTTTGATTATCCGGTTGATGAATTTTTTTTTTAATCTGTCATTTTATTGGTAATGTATTTTTTGGAATATATTTTATTATTTTTGCGTTTTTGTTTTTATTGATTATTCGGATGTTGTCATTGGTGGACAAATATTATTTTTTTTTCTGTAACTTTTTGTCTTTTTTCTATCTTTCTGACTTTTATTATTTTCTTTTTTCCTGTCTTTATTAAATTAAACTGATAGCCAATGAAATTAATTTAAAATATAAAATAATAGTCTTTTGTTTTTATTAAACTAAATCTATTAAGGAAGTCCCCTAAAGGGGGAGGGGATCGAATGGGGATACTAGGCAGGGGGGTTAAAGTGCTTAGTACATCTCCAACAGCATTGGTCGTTTAAATATTATACATAATGGATTAAATTTCTATTATTTTTTTACATCATATGTAAGGTAAGTTAGTAAGCGGCATGTTTCATGTCTCCTATTTTCCCATTTGATCATTTTAATTATGTTTGCATGTTTTTTCTCTATTTTTCAACCAATATAGGAATTGAGTTAATTATTTAATTTTTCATTAATTCATTTTAATTCCTACACTATAATAATGCCACAATAACTCGATTATATATGATAATTTATTAAACGTGCACGTAAAGAGCATAAATGATTTAAACTATTATCTCCAAATTTAATGTTTGCATGTTTTTTCTCTATTTTTCAACCAATATTGTGTACTGCTACATATAATGTTGAAATTGAATTTAGTCTATATGCTTATAAATTTTTAAAATTTATTCTGAAAATAAAGGATATCTATTTTTGAAGGGATTTCCTCGGTGGTACTCGTAAAAAAATACGATGGGGGAGGTATCTAAAATTACTTATTTTTTGGGTGACGTCCTTAATGGATGGTCCCTATACAACAGTAAGCATATAGTGGCTTAAGGCAGCTCTACACTCTCCTTAGGGATTATTTACACAATGATGAAATTTATTCTCAAATATGCATTTACGTAAGAGTAATAGTCAGAGTGTTTTTTGGCCTAAATCTTTTAATATAACCATAGAGTTTATTGGTGCTATTATAGTTTTGCGATATTTTTGCTCGTTAAAAATGCATTGAATTGTCTACCGTTAATAAAACCTAAAATAATCACTATAGTCAAGGAGTAATTTTGGTTCTCATACACGGCATTGAATCCCTTATGGATACAAAAAGACTAGAATTCAACTTTCAAATAAAAAGCCAAGAATTATAGGCCTAATTAAAAGCCTAAAAATATTAATACATTCTCAATAAAAAATAGATGAATTTTAACAATCGTTAAAAAACCCAAAAACGGTTCATAGAAATTTATAAAGGCAAATTTGGTTCTGGATATTTTAGTTCAATATGGTCTCTGATCATTTTTAGACGAATAGGATTTTAAAGTCTTGATACAAAACATGTATAGTTATTAAATTAAAGTAAAGTTAATCAAAGAAAATTAAAGTAACTTCTGGTTCCCAGGATACATGAATTCTCCAAAATAAAAGTAAAGCTTTATTCATAAAAACCTTATACAATTGTACATTTGTACATATGATTGAACTACATTCGAAAATATTTAAAAATATATGCGTATGAGTGAAGCATTGTACATATTGTAGAAGAAAGTGTAGGTATGAGTGAGTGTACGTAATTCGAGTGTAGGTATAGCGGTCAGTAACTGTAATTTATTTTTTAAAAAAATTAAAGTAAATAATAATATTATTATAAGGACTTTTTTTATTTTTAACCTCGGATTTCTTTATAAGTGACATTTTCTACAAAATTTGACTATGAATACCTTAAATAAATGTGATTCATAGTAGAAAATATAATAATATTAATAATATTATTAATATAAATAATTAAAGAAAGAATTGATTAATATCAGTGAATACAATTGTTGTCTGAATTTTGTATTTATAAGTGGATTTCAAGTCCTACTTAGATTTTGATTGGATCTTGGTTTTCAATTTTTATGTCATGGTGTAATACCGCATACATTGGAATGACTACAAGTCATTTCCGCTCTCAATTTTTTGATCACATTCGACTGATGGAATCGATTGCTCAATTTTTTGATGAAGGATAAATCTAAATGTAAAATATGTTAATTTAAATCAGAATTAATTTTGTGTGATCCTTTAAATATTAATAATAATATTAATAATAATAATAATTGTGAAAACATTTTCATTTAATTCAAAATTTGTATTCATTAAAAGTTCAAAATTTATTCAAATCAAAATTATGTCTTCCATATTTCCAAATATTTAAACAAAATAAACAACGGCCATTAAATTTTATTTTATTTAAAAATTTATTTATTAAAATTTTTATTTTATTATTTATTTTATTTTATATTTTAATAATTAATATTTACGTAATTTTTCTTCAAAATTTGACTATGAATCAGATTTATTTAAGATATTTTTGGCACTTCTTTTTTCAAGTGAAATCACTTGAAAAAGGCTGTGCAGAAAATTTGTAAATACCTTTTTTGTAGAAAATATTATGTCACTTATAAAGAAATCAGAGGTGAAAAACATAAAAAGTCATTATAAAATCATTATTTAATAATTAATATAAAAATTTATAATCAGATACTTAAAATTTTTTATTTAATTTATCAAATGTTACTTTAAATCTTATTTTTAATTTTAATCATTTTAAAATTAAATTTTATAACCATTGCTAATAATGCTTAAATATCCTCACATCCCCTTTCTTTAACAAATCTATCATCTTCTCTACGTTTCTTTGAATCAATCTTCCATTGGCGTCTCGGAACGAATATCGTTTATCATGTATCTTTTGAATCACTTAGTATGGTCCTTCGTATCTGTCTTTATCTTTTGATCTGGCTTCTACTTTTACTAGTAATGAATCTCCTACTTTGAACTCTCTTCTAGTTATAATTTTCTGATGTGATTTTTTCATAGCTTGATCTACTGGTTTATTGCTGTACCATTGTTCTCTTTATATTTTCCTTCCAAATACCACCTCGGCTGGACTTTTCCCAATTGTTTTTTAAAACGTTGCGTTCAGTGTGAATTCATTTTCTGGTAATATATCTAACCAACTAGTCCGAGTATATTCTTTTAGTGATGCGTTTACATAATCTCTTATTGTTCTGAATTGCCGTTCAACACTTCTAATTTTATTACGGTGATACGGACTCGACAAACATATTGTGATTATCATTGATTCTGTGAAATCCTTTATCACCTTTGACTCAAATGCTTTTCCACAATCTACATGTATCACTTTTGGTGCTCCGAACTTTAAAATCCGTTTGTTATGTATAGTTTCTTTTATCTTATTCTCATCTTGTTTATTCACTGCTGACAACGAAACCTGCTATATTGATCAATTATGGCAATAATATAATTATTCTTTCTAAACGTCTCAGGGAATATGCCTATGTATGCTTTCTTCCATGGTTCATCTGCAGTAAATTTAATTGTCTCTTCCTTCGTTTTTGTCGTAACTACCTTTGTCCTTTGACATGGCTCACAAGCCTTAATTGTTTCTTTCACCGATTCTTTTATATCCTTCATATCATTATGGTCATCTATATATTTTATCACTTTCTCAGCTCCTGCGTGTGATAGTAATACGTGCATCTCTTTTATCATTTCTCGTTCCTTGTTCCTCGGCACCCATAGTTTTTTTTTATTGTCATTACCATCCCTCCTTTCAACATATAGTTCCAACACAACCCTTGTGCTATATCCTCTTTGATTTTTCTAATTTCCTTATCGTCTTGTTGCCTTTTATATCTTACAATTTTCTCCACTATGTTTATATGCCGAGTTTTTATTTTTTTCAGTCTTTGCATTCTCGTGAATCAGGAGGCATTGTGTACAAGTCCCACAAGTACTTCTCGATAGTGAATCTGCATTTAATTGATTCACACCCTTTCTATACTCCATTTTGATGTCTAAACTACTGAGATAATTGATCCACGTTTGAAATTGCGCAGTTATTGGCTTTTTCGTAATTAACACAAACGTAATTGCTTTGTGGTCCGTTCACAACGTAAATCTTTTGCCTTAAAGAAAATTATTAAAATGTTGGCAAAAATAGTAAATTGCGAGCAGCTCCTTTCTTGTAATACAATACCCTTTCTCATGATTACTCATTTCGTGTGACCCGTATGCTATTACCTTTTTGTAACCATTATTATCTCTTTGTGATAGTACAGCCCCAATTGTATCAAAACTAGCGTCTGTATCTAGTATGAAATCTCTTGTAAAATCTGGTTAATCCAAAACAGGTGATTCCGTCAATGCTTTTTTTTTCTTCAAAAGCCCTTTCACAGTTTTCTGTCCAAATTAATTTCACATTATTCTTTCCGCAAAGTTTCTCCAAAGTTCTGGCTTTCTTAGCATAGTCTTTACACATATTCTTTACACGGTTTGGCTTCTGGAATGACTAAATTGCTTCTAGTTTTGATGGGTCTGTTTTTATGCCATCCTTGTTAATAATATGTCCTAAAAACCTTAGTTCTCGCGTAAGTATGTGACATTTTTCTGAGTTATTCTTAAACCTGCTCTTCCATATCTTTCTAGTACCTCATTCAGAACCGCACAAGTTGCTCCTTTGTCTCTAAATATTAAAATATCATCCGAAAAACCACGGTCCCTTTTACGTTGACCAGTACTTTTCCCATTAACTCCAGAAACGTCCTGTTGAAACAATATTGGCTTGTTGTTGTTGAAAATGTTGTCTTTTCTTTCTAAACATCTTCCAGGTGTATCTGATAATAAGCATTTCCTAGGTCTATTGAAGTAAAATGCTTTGGTCCTTTCAATCTATCTAATATCTCCGCTATATTTGGAATTAGACACGCTTGCCTATCAGAAACCAGATTTAACTGTCTGAAATCTTGACGCAATCTAATGTCTTGTTTCTTTTTCTTCAAAACACAAACCAGTGGTGTATTCCATGATAAATTACATTTCTTTATAATACCATTTTTAAACAGATTCTGTATAGCTTTCTCAATCTTTGGTTCCAAATAGATCGGTTATCTTCGTGGCACAATATTTATTGGGCTTCCGTGTATATTTATGTTATGTTTCAGTAATGTTGTGCAACCGATGTCCCATTTATTTGCCATAAAAACATTTTGGTTATTCTTTATAATTTCTGTTAATACCTTATCGCTTACTTTGAATTCTTTTCTTGCTCTGTCGAATCTTTCTGTTCCTATTATAGGCTTCCCAAATTTTGCATCAATATTACACATGTGCTCATGACTAAATAATTCCTCCCTCTGTGGCTATTATATTTGTATTCCAAATTGTTTCCACAACTCTATATTTCTAATCACTTCTGGCGTTATGTGATTTACAATACATCATTACTTTGGCTTTTGTTTCTAATTCATTATCATTTGCGTATCTTAAGATACTTGCCGTCTTTTTAAGTTCTATATTATTAAGATTTTTTACTAGTTCAAGCTCATTACGTTTGCTGTTGCTCCCGAGTCAAGTAAACAATCCATTTCTTGATTTTGAATTTTGATTACCACACTATGTCTACCTTTCATTATGTCATACCTGAAAATACTCGATCTCATTTTATCTATTGCCCATATCTCCATACGTCTCTGTTCCACATTTTCACATATCTCAATCTCTTCAAAGTTCTTTTTAACAAACCTATCAACTTTTTCAACTACTCATTTATCATTCTCTTCCTGCTTTCTCTCTCTATCCTCCCCCAAGTAATTTTTTCTCTATTGTTCTATTTTTCTGGGACCTTCTAACATCTTTTATAAAACTGCCCCGACAATGTCTTCTCTTGTCAGGGCTTTCCAGTTTGGGGTCACGGAGAAACTTTCTTCTTCGTCTTCATCGCTTTCAATTCCTATGTATGCAACTTGTCTTCTGTTGGTCCCGTAATGGATCCCTGTTCCCGCATTGTTTCTTTTTCCTTGATAGTTGGTCTTCCTTTCGTAATTTCCACTTTGTCTTCAGTTATCTCTATTTGCCGATGTTTGCTTAATCTTGTTCAAATTTGTATAGCAATCCTCTGCTCAATTGCCTTCTAATCCACATCTTTGGCATCTTACTTGGTTAAAATCTCTTCTTGTGTGTCCCTCTACTCCACATCCTTAAATTCTCTTACGTCTATTTGGACACTCACTCTTTATATGAGCTTGTTGTCCACATAAATAACATGTGATAACTCTTCGCTGTCAATTTGGACATTCTCTCAGTATATGGCCTTGTCTTCCACAACCAAAAACATTTTATAATTCTATTCTCTGGAGTAAAATTATCTCTGTATTTTTTGTTTCTAATTGCTGATTCGAAATTTCTATTATTGTTTTTGGTGACATCCTTATAGCTTTTTTAATCTCTACTTCGGGTACTCTTTCTTTTACAGTATAAACCTCTTCGACCATCTGCTTAACCTCGTGCAACTTCTTGATCTTCTTTTATATTTCTTCTGTTCCCTTGATTTCATCTGGCCATAACTTAATTTTCAGTTTCTTTTCCGCGAAACAGTGTACCAATAACTCTAATTCTAATTTATCTGCCTTTGATTCGTGGCTCATCAGTTTGTCCACCAAACTCTTAATTTTTTTAAATATACATCTGGCTCTTCATTCGTATGCCTGTATTCGAATGCAGCTTTAATATCTTGAATTATTGTGGTATTCTTAGTAAACGCTTTCCGCAGTTTTTCTCGATAGTTTTTAATCGAAAGATAAATGTCTAAATACTTCTTTTTAATCTCCTTATTAATAGAGTTCAACCATCATCTCTTGACGAAAACCCGTTATTTATCTACCCGGAAATATTTCTCACATTGCTGAATAAATATTTTCACATTTCCATCCTTTGTTAATTCTTGTAGTGTCAACTTCCTTAATAAAAGTTCCAATGACTTGGTCGACATGTTAGATGTTGTAAAAACATTTTAGTTCAATTCAAAATGTGTATTTATTCAAAGTTCAAAATTTATTCAAATAAATATTATGTCTTCCATATTTCCGAGTATTTAAACAAACTTAACAACGGCATTTAAAATTTTTTTAATAATTTTATTAATTTTTTTATTTAATAATTTATTTATTTAAATTTTATTTTATATTTTAATAATTAATATTTAATATAATAATTTATAATCAAATATTTAAAATATTTTTATCTAATTTATCAAAAGTTAATTTAAATCTTTTTTTTAATTTTAATCATTTTAAGACTTAATTTTATGTCCGTTGATAATTATGTTTAAATATCCTCACAATACTAATAATAAATTCATCTGCAATCAAATAAACATAAAAGTTAACCACTGGGTATCAATTATAATTATGTACGGAACAACTGTATACACGCATACCTCGCTATTCGCCCGAATGGCATAATTGGTTGAGGACATTATTGTCATAATTTTAATTTCAGTTTCCACATCTTTCATAACTAAATTATTTTCAAAAACTATTACTTTCACAGCGTAGCTTTGACGATCATGTTTTCCAAAAGCTGAATAAAATTTGCTCATTCCTCCTTTTCCGATCAATCTTTGACATTCATAAGATCCGAAAACAATATTAGAAGTTCTTTCTGTGAGGTTGATAATGTTATCAATTTGGGAGTCTACATCATAATTGTGTATTATGGAAGCCTCGACATTGTATTTTTATTTTATATGTATTTTGAAATGAAATAAAAAGAAAAAATACAATTTAAATTAACAACTTCGTTGTTTTAAAATAATTAGAACGGATCTCATTGAATTTGTATGGGTTTGTATCAAAATAACTGATTCGTTATATGAAGTTTCGCTTTACAGCGTATCTAGGCCGTAAAGCGAGGTATATGTGTACTAAGTATTGAATACTAATGAATAGGCTTATTCTAATAATAGAAAATATTTTATTCGATCATTTCAAGATGCAACAAGAGTTCCTACATGGATATTTATTCTTTGACCTTACACAACAATGACCTGATGATTTGCATATATCAGATATTTTGAAAGAAAATGGTGTTACGAATTTTTAAACAAAATTGAATACATGAATTAAACTTAATTTTGTCTTTTAAAAAGGTTGTTGTCATAAAAACAATTGATCATTACCTTAACTTCATGCAACATATTAGTTTCACATTCGACTTGGCAACCCTTCATCAAATTGGCTCGTCTAAAAATCAACTAGTTAACTAATTGGTTTTTAGGGTGCCTTACCATCTTATATACTTCTAATCAATTTAAGATTACTTTATTTGTCTTCAAAATCGTTTAACACTTTCTCCTCCTGAAAATATTGATTTTTAATTTTCGAATTTTTAATTAATTTTAATTGATTTTGATAATTTGTAATTTTACATTTTATTTCATGTATTTTGTATAACCCCAACACATATCGAAAGTTTTCATGTCTATTTTACTATGTGATGTGTATATTTGAACAGTTTACTTTTTCTATCCCTTTCTCACTTTTTATAATAAATGAGTTTATTCTTTGCAAGATTTTGTATAATCACACATTATTGGAGTATCGCAATAGTATTATAATAATAAAAATTCTAAAAGAATTATCTTAATGTTCTTGAGATATCAAAGACAATGATAAGAACAACAATACTATTTCTGGTTAAAGGATGTTAACAATAATAACAATGGTGATGATAATAACCTAAAAAATCTATGACGATTTGTGTGACGATATCAAGCTTTATGCAAACACTACAAGGAGATACTGACGGAAAAAAGAATGTTTATGAGCCTCAGATGGGTTTTGAATCATGACTAAAGGAAATTTAGGGTTAAGGCTGGATTTTCGTTCATGATATTGTTATCTGTTGAGCGCTAATAACCATTATTTTACAACTTTATATTACCATCAAAAATAGATGTTGACGACAGTAATAACATTAATCATAAGGGTAATAATAATAATAATAATAATAATAATAAAAATAATAATAATAATAATAATAATAATAATAATAATAATAATAATAATAATAATAATAATAATAATAATAATAATAATAAGAAGAAGAAGAAGAAGAAGAAGAAGAAGAAGAAGATGAAGAAGAAAAATAATAAGAATAATTATTATCATATGGTAGTGATGATAATAATAAAAATAATAATATAGTTATTTCTTTAATAGGAAATTTTTATGATAATTGAATTAAAGTTTTACATTTTCCAAGATTTTTTGGTTTGATTTTAATGGCAAAAAATACTCATCACGAAAGCAACTGGAGATCAAAGGTTTTGCAGTTGGCACGTCCATAAGATACCTAACAAATGACCTTGTTTTACAGGAATACCTATTGGACCAATATCCATGACTCAGGCTGAACCATTCGGGACCGGATGGCAACAAAATAAATAAACAAATGGCAAGTCAAAAAAATGGCCATTTATATATTTATTTTATTTTTATAGTAAGTAATCAGAGAATTATTTGTGTAAATTCAGCCAACTGGGGTTTTATCCCGACACTTGCTTGACACTGGAACAGAAATTATAATACTGGAATACAATTTATTCAAAACTCTTAGAAAACATAAAGATGAAGAAATCTGATATTGAATTGAGATGTGAAAATAGAAGTCAAATAATTGCAATTGGAATGGTGAATATAAATATTCAATTAGGTAATAATTCCAAAACAGCGGAGTTTTATATAACAATGGGTGTTATTTCAAAAGTAATTAGAGAGATATAAACTTTCTAGAAGAATTCAGTATTTATTTAGAAATGAATGTGAACGAGGCAATTGAAATAAACTATTTAGAAGAAAAGAAAATTGATTATAAAAACATAGAAATTGAAAAATTGATAAAAGAATACGAAAATATATTTATGGAGAAATAATCGAGTAAAGACATGATTGAAGCTACGTGATAAAATTGCCTAAAGGAAAAACAAAAATGTAGAATGGCTATAAGAATTTAAAAACAAAAAACATATTTTAAAAGGATCGAGTGTAAGCTGTATTAATAAATATTAATATATTTCGATGTTTGTGGTGTGGAAATCGAATGATTATATTATTTATATTTAATTAAACTCTCCGCGTTTATTATTTGGAAATTCTTTTGTTTCAATAACATATATATTTAGTTAAACTTCTGAATAAAATTAATTCGTCTTCTAACATTTAATATTTATATTTTCGAAATAAAACATGATTTTGAATTGGAGACTCAAATGGTGGAACTAAGTGCTTTGGGGTCATTATAAATATATAAAGTCGAATAATGCTTTAGCAATAACATATTAACACCAGATTTATGCATATTAGCCAACGGGAATGAAATTAAAATTAATTCCATGTACATTAAGAAATGATCATAAATAATGACATTCAATTCCATTCTGTGATTATCAATGGAAAAATCTGAATTAAATACCCTAGGGACAGTAGTTAGACGTCCAGGAGGAATATTAGCGTCCGTGGGATAATTGAATAATGCAAACAAATGGGTTCAAGCACGACTCCAATAAAATACAAATGTTCAATTTACTGATGAATTGGCACCTCATAAACAACATTCGTTATCAGCCAATTGTTCCCTAATTATCTTCTAAGTGGCTTTTTCGTACTCTCACTCTAATATCATCTCAAAATTCCAGCCCGTCAATAAAAAGGCGCGATTGAAAAATTTTGTTCATTTTAACCCAATTGCATCAAAAAATGGCGTTCAACATAGAGCATTTACTAGATGGTAATTTATTTTTGTGTAATGTTTTCAAAGTTTTGATGCTCTCTCTTGATGCCTTCTAACGAAAGATGAAAACGAGAATGGTAGCAAAAACAATGAACAATCGCAAACAGAATCATTTGATGACATCTCGATAAATGAGTCTGGCAAATCGAGGAGGAAACGGACGACATTTACACAGTATCAATTGGATATCCTTGAAAGACGATTTAAATATCAGAAATATCTTCCTGTGGTGGAAAGAGCGAATATGGCAAACAAGTTGAAACTTTCTGAAACCCAAATCAAAACATGGTACCAAAATAGGAGGTTATTTAGATTTTGCTTTTTATAAGTCATGTAGACTTTCTTAGGACGAAATGGAAGCGACAAACTAACTTACTGATCAGAGAACAGGACAGTTCATTTCTCATTGAAAATGGATTTCATTATAATTGGAATTTTAACAGTTTGATTTGTCTAAATTCCATTTTCAATCTCCATTTTCATGACAATTTCATAAAGGATAAAAGATTTGGCTTGTATAACTTTAATCGTAAATAGATTATTTCAGAAATGCCTTGAATATATTTTCATTATTTGTTTTAAATTTGTTCAAATATTAACCGAATTTCAGAGGAAAATATTTTATAATTAAAAATCACAAAAAATATATTTGATAAGTTTTCCTTAGTAAAAATAAGATTTCGTTCAATACAAAAACTTACAAATTTCCGAAAAATTATTTCCGGCTTTTTTTAAATTTAAAAAAATAAGAACCTCCATAATAATAATAATAATTTATGGTTTTAATAATTTTTTAATTTATATATTTATACCAAATTTTGATACTGTTACTATATATATTTTTAAGCAATATTTTAAATCAACAAGTTAAATTTATATAAAGCAAGATTTTAATTTCACATAGTGCAACTGAATAATTCGACTTTTTGATACAAATCTTATAATTTGCACTGTTAGCCTTGATCTGCAATATCCATTTTATTCATAACAAGTGTAGGTTTGATTCGTTCAGAAATAGCCTTTCGCTATACGGCCTCTATCTGAACCCACACTTCTGAAACACAATAAGATCCCCGTCAGTCTTTCTCAATATAGCTGACACTTCACTGCTAAAATCAACATTGTCAGGAGAAATAATTAAATTCATAAGTAATTACTATTATTACTGTAAAATCCCGAGTATAGGCTGCAGCTAATACGTACAAAAAGGCAACATTTTTGAATTGCAGCTAATATGATGTGCAGCTTATACAACTAAAAAACAATTCAAATTGAAGATAAGATTATTTATTTAAATTTTCAACATCACACTCCTCAAAACCATCACACTTTTCATTGTCAATAAAAGTGAAATTTTCTAGTAATTCTACAATGTTTATACGACTAAAAAATACATTTTTATAAAAATATCATCTGCAGCTAATACGTGCTGCAGCTTATACTCGGGATTTTACAGTAATATAATTTTAGTTGTAAATTATATAGATTTCCTGAATATACAGGGTAACACCACTAAAGATTGAGATTTAATTCTATAACTTTTCTGAAAGTAAGAAACCGATACAAACAAAACAATTTATTTATAATAATATAGTGTAACATTTATACTTAGGCAGTTAATTATTTTCTATGTTTTTATTTTTCGCCTGTCAGTCGTCCCTCATAATTTGTTATATTTTTAACATTTTAGGGGTAACAAGCCTAAAAGCGTCTCTGACAATTTTTGATAGAGCTAGAATAAATTTTACTTTTAATGAATACCCATAGGAAATAGACACACAATGTTATCTCACTTCCTGGCTGATCCTATGGTGTATTTTTTATTTTTATGTTATATTTTTATTCAATTTATTATTTTTAATATTGAAATAAATTATAATTGGTATCAATTTACACTTACATAAATAAACGTATTAGTAAATAATACATTTTAAACTTATGAAACTTTAAAATTGGTGAACAATAAAGTTGATTTTAAAAATTCATAATATGTTTTCGTTTGCACTGAAATTTATTTCACTTCAATCATAGGACACATTCTGTAATTATAATAACGTGAATCATAATTTTTTTGTTTTCTTTCATGATAATACGCGTTGCTATGCTGAAGCGAGTTAGAAAATAATCATTCAAGTTATCATAATTACAGAATGTTCCCTACTGATGTCCGTCAAACTAAACTTGTTTTACGCTAAAAAATTAATTTAAAAACCAGGTTTGTAACGATTTAACGTTATTTTTCAAACCGATTGAACCAAAAACCGATATTTTTAAAGGAATATAAAACCGGTTAGATTTTAACCAAAATCAATTTCGGTTTCCATCCTGAACTTGTGTAATTGATATAAAAAATCGATCAAAGTGATTAAACGGATAAAGTAAAAAATAAATTAAGACAAAAACTAAGGATACAAAAAATGTATACTTACTTATTTAACTCAGGCCGTTGAACCTATCCTGTTCTGGTTTAGACATCTTAATGAAATTCGAATATTTGAAAAAAATCCAAACATCGAGTTACCTTATGGCGCAAAATCACAAAAGCTCTTGAATATAGTCTAAAAACCAAAAAATACCTCTGAGTATAATCAGAACTTCCACTTTGTACACTTTTGCACAAATGTAAATCTAATACATCTACTTACTTTGGCTTTATAATAATTATTATTTTTATTACTGTTATTATTATTTTATAAGGACTTTTTTTTGTTTTTCACCTCTGATTTCTTTATAAGTGACTTAATATTTATTTCTACAGATTCACTGCTATCATCAGGCAAAAAACAAACAATAATATTATCACCATTAACTTATGATTTCACATTCGATCTTTTATTTAATTCAATAATTTTCATTTAATATTTGTAGAACGGTCGAATTTTTAAATTCCTTAAATTTACTTTCAAAATGTTTTATTTATTAAATAAATTTTATTTTCAGAATACTGAAAAGTTGTTAAATTAAAATATGTTATTAAAATCTACATTTTTACTTATTACACTCGAAAACAACATCAAAATCAATCGACTTATCCAAGATTTACCTACCAAACTTCGTACTCATAGCGATTTGAACATTAATTTTTGGATTAAATGACCTGAAATAATTAATAAAAAATTATTAAAATTAAAACTCAGACATGTGTATTTTACTCATTTAGGCTCAATGTGTTCACTAATATTGGTCAATCCCTTCGGTATACAATGTTAAAGAACTCGAGTATCTTCAATGTATGTCATTTTACATTCATTACCTGTAAATTGAAAGGTGAGATCTGATCACAATCTGATCGGTGTATTTGACTAACTAATAAACATATTGCGTGTCAAAAATATTTTACTGAAGAATAACTGTCTTAAAAAAATCAAGATTTAAAAGAAACTTGTGGCACAAGGTGACATTTATTCCCTTGTAACACTAGAGATCACTATATTTTAAAGTTTCTTTCTGATATTATCCCAATTATGCGATGAAACAGTGCAAAAACTAACCCAAATCCCAATTAGTTGTCAAAAATAAACAATAATGTCAGTGCATCGAACAATATGCTATTTTTACATTTTAGTTACTGTAAACAATTTTTATTCAATTCTTTAGTTCTGTCATTTGTATAATTTTTTAAAATTTCAACTTGGAAATGAATGGTCTTTTAATATAATATATTTTATTATTATATATTTATTATTAAACATTTATGTTAACAGTATCATTATTATCAAAAATTCAGTACGTAGTTTAAAATATAAATAGTACCGAAATTTAAATATTAAAATTAAGCATAAATAATTATATTCAACGTTCAATTAAGGCCAGCAAAGCTGATACTCAACAACCGTGTCCTCAAAAGTAATTTATTCCTCTTTGTTTTATTTAATAAACAATTAAATCACACATACAATACAATCAAACTAATTATTCTAAATAAATAATATTATGTCACAATACGAGATCCACAACAGTTATTGTGTGCGACAAGAAAATCAGAAGAAATTAATAATTAAATTTTTCACTAATTACTTTTTTTCCAAATCAAATTTTGTGAAAAAACTTATTTCAGTAACTGTGGAAACCAACAAGGCGGTGCTATTCCAGAGAAACTTAATTTATGTCGATCATAATTTAAATTTTTACCGTAAGTTTATTTAAATGAAATGATTATCAAATCTCTGGAAAATTCTGGAAAATTATTTCAAAAAATTCCTTTTTAAATTTAAATTATAAATAAATTTATTTATATTTTTTTAAAAAATTAAAATAAAAAATTCTTTTACCATTTCCAAGCATTTCACACTATCAAAATTGTAAAAAAAAACATCCACTGATCCATAAAATTTATTTTAATAAATTATAATTTATCGACAAAACGATCGAGAGGAGGAACGCCTCCATCTGGAAGACCTTTGCGTTTTCTTGCAGCCATGACAACCAAACCTGGTTTTGAAGTTGGGTCCAATGGATTACCTGGGAACATTTGCCAATGGTCAAATACACATTGAGGGAAAGCTTGTCCACCAGTTTGAGCTCTCAAATCTGAAGTGAAGTTGAATGATTCATTGACTGGTAAATGAGCCTTGACAATGTATTGTGGAGTTCCAGTAATTGGCATTTCTTCAAAAATAATACCTCTTCTTCTGTTCAACGTACTGTAAATACCACCAAGAATGCTTTCTGGACCTTGGATTTCACATTGATAAACTGGTTCCAATAAGCATGGCTGAGCAGTGAGTACAGAAGCATAAATAGCTCTTCTGGCAGTTGGGATAATTTGTCCACCACCTCTGTGAATAGCGTCAGTGTGCAAGGTTACATCGTGAATGTTAATTCGAACACCTCTCATGTTTTCTTCACACAAGACACCATCCTTTGTAGCCCAGTTGAATGCAGCAACAACACTGTCTTTGATTTCATTGAGGTATTGAACACCCTTTGTAACATCGACAACAAGATTTGGTCCATTTCCGTCAGGTCCAAAGCACCAAATCTTTCTTGAATCATTGACTTCCCATTCATAATTTTCAACCAAGAATTTGCCTCTCTCTTTTAATTCTTGACGAGCAGTGATTTTACCGGCATCGATATCACTGGACAACTCTTCACTCAATGGTGATGCTGTCATGTAAAGTCTGTTGTGTTTGTTTGGTGATTTACTCAAGCAGATCTCACTGCTGGTTCCAGTAACTGATTCTCTGTATGAGACAACTGGATCTGATTTCTTGATTGGAATATTAGCATGATCTTCTTCGAGATCCTTCAAACAGATTTCCAAATGCAATTCACCGGCACCAGCAATGATATTTTCTCCACTCTCTTCAATTGAGATTTGAACCATAGGATCACTCTTGGCTAATCTTTTCAATCCTTCAACTAGTTTTGGCAAATCTGCAGGATTTACTGGTTCAACAGCAACTCTGACTACAGGGCTGACGGAGAATTTCATCACACGCAAATTGTGTGCTCCAGAGAAAGTGGTAATAGTACCAGTCTTGACAAGGAATTGATCGACACCAACTAATCCACAGATATTACCACAAGGAACATCTTCAATGGCTTCAACATTTCTACCCATCATCAAAATTGTTCTTTGAATGCTCTTTTCGAATAAATCTTCTTTCTTTCCAACAACAAAGTTTGGTCCCATAATTCTCACTTTATGTCCCGATGCAACTTTACCAGAAAACACACGACCGAAAGCATAAAATCGACCTCTATCTGAAGTGGGAACCATTTTGCTGACATACATCATCAATGGTCCTTCTGGGTCACATTTTGACATAGCAATTGCAACTTCATCGTCTTTTGGTCCTTCGTACAACATATCGGTTCTGTATTTTTGAGAGGTGACTGGACTGGGTAAATGAATACAAATCATTTGCATCAATGTTTCACCAGCTGGAAGCCATTTTCTCATTATAGTTTTCAATAATTGTTTAGGTGGTAAATCTCTTTCTTCACTATCAATTTTAACCCCCATCTTGGAGGCAAGTGCCAAAGCGTCTTCACTAGTCTTGTTCATGACTGTGTTGAACACCATGTAAATAGGTTTCAAAACCATTTGGCTGAACCCACGAACACCTCCTTCTGCAGAATTCTTGGTCCATTTCTTTGTTTTTTCGTTAAAGAAGTTTTCACCCCACAATCGTTTCATTAATTTCTTTGGTTCAACTCCCATTTTCTTTGAGTACATGTCAGCGAAATTTCTCAAAGTGAAAGCCCAACTTTGTAAACCAGAACCGAAACCAACAGTTCCGTTTTGAGGGTTAACTTGAATGTCTCCCATTGGACCGTCCAATTCACTGTATTGGGAAATAATGACGTTGACGTTTTCAATGACTCTCTGGAATTTTTGGTACAAATCTTCAGGATCGCATTGCAAACCTTGGACAGCCATGTCCATCTTGTTCATGAAGAGGATTGGCTTGATTCTTTCACTGATAGCTTGTCGCAAAACGGTTTCAGTTTGAACACAAACTCCACTGACGCAATCAACAACAACTAAAGCTCCGTCAGTAACTCTCAATGCAGCAGTGACTTCACTGCTGAAATCTACGTGACCAGGAGAATCGATCAAATTGACAAGAAATCCATTTTCTTCGACTTTGCCGTCTCTGGAGTCAACTTCCTGAACTTCTCTAACCATATCTAAGGTGGATGCATTCAATTCACTGTAGAGAGAAATGGCAGTGGATTTAATTGTGATGCATCTCTCTTGTTCGTCTTTTCTTGTGTCGGTGAATCTGGCTTCACCAGCCTTGGATCCAGCGATAATTCCCGCCATACTGACTAAAGAGTCAGTCAAAGTAGATTTTCCGTGATCAACGTGAGCAATAACACTCATGTTACGGATGTTCTTCTTCTTGTTCATCAAACATCTGATTTGATCGACTGTAAAATTGACCTAATAATAAAAATTTCAAATAAAATCATTCACAAAAATCAATTAAAATCTAACCATTTTGCCGAGTTATTGATTATAAAATAAATGCTTAATTATCTTTATTTAAACAAATGTTTTTTTTATATTTTTTTTCTAAAATTTGGTTTACTTTTAAAATTAACGAATTCGTTTTCACATTTTTTCGATGCACTAAAATTACATTGAATTAAAATTTTATTTTTTCACATTTTTAATTTTGTTTGTTACAGTTACAAATTCAATGATTTATGACGAATAAACTGAAACTTCAAAAACGTGATTTTATAATGATTTGTTTTTATTTTATCGAATCTTATGTAATCGAGATAAAATTACGTTTATTTTAGATTCCACGTTGTAAAGTATTTTGAAGCCATTTTATAAAATTTTGGTCTTATACAAAATTGTGTTGAAAATATAAAAATAATTTTCGAAATTTATAAATATTGCGCTCAGTACTAATTTATATTGACCAGCTACGACAAACAAAAACTATTTTCTGGTTTTGAAATGTAATTTATTAGAGTTAAATTTTCGAATTTTTGAGAAATATATATTATTTCAAATTCTTATTACTAGTATATTTTTAAAATTTATAAAAAATTAATCTTTTTAATTCTTTAAGGAATAAACTTTGTGCAGTTAAAAGTTTTGTAAAATTTAAGTTTGTATGTTTTTTAAAAGTTAATAAAACTACTTGTTTCTAAAATGAGATGTTCACTTATGCCGTTTACTTAGTTGATTTTAAATTAGAATTTTCAGTTAGAAATTAGCTTTAAATTTTAATTAAGAAAATGAATAATTAATTAAACTAAATTTCAAAAATTTTATATAATTAAAATAGTAATTAATTTTTTAACTAAAGTCTGGAATAATCTGAGTGCTTAACTAATCATTTTTTTTTATTATTTTATATTTTGTAATATTTAAAAAAAACCAGAAATTAACATGTGTTTTTTAAAAAGATGCATTTTATTTTAAATAGATAAATTATTTAAATGAAACGTAGTTTTTAAAAATAATTTAACGTTTTTGTTAGGTTTTATTAAATATATATATAATAAATAAACCTATGAAGTTATTATATTGTTGCTTCGTAGAAAATGGATAATTATTCTTCTCCCAGTGCTCTTGAATAAAATTAAAAACCCAAAAAAATTAATTTTATTTCTAACCCTATTTATTTATAGTATTAATAAAAATGTTCACTTTTAATTTTATCCTCAAATCTGGCCATCCTAATTCAAATCACATCAAAATAAAGAATCGTCATTAAAAATTTTTTCAGAAAAATACAGTGGATTTAGCGAGCGGTAAATGATAGTTCGAAATAAAGTTATAAAAAATAAATATCAAGAAAAAGTAAAAAGTCAGATCAATCAAAGATATAAGATTTTTAACCAAATTAAATTGTAGGCATCCCAGAAAGTGTGGCTGCCCATGGGATTACCTGCATTATTTCTTTGTAGAAAACTGCAGATACGTTGAGCAATTTATGTGATTATTTAATATATTCATGTTGTTGGGTTGTTATTATTGAAAGTCGGTTCCCTCTGACTCCTCGTGTCCTTTTCGAATCAAATAAGCAAACCCAACACAGAATAATTTTATTTGCACTTTACCACAGTTACAACTCAATCTGATTTATTTCAACGTTTTTTAATTACAATTTGTGATTTATTTGCACCCTTCAACCACCGAATAAATTTGATTACTTTAAAGTAAGTTATCCAATAGATAATCACCACTTCTGATAGATAACTTTTGACTTTACTTGGGTTTAAATTCTTTTACTGATCTGACTACACTACTCGTTTGCTTCGACCACTTGCCCTTTCGTGTTTTCCCTTTTCCTTTTATACTCCTGCTCAGACTGTTTTCAGACAATTGCCAACAACATTTGCTGCCATGCTAAATTGCTAAAAATAATTACTTCCCCACAGACCACCTTAGCCGACATTTGTCAACAACGTTTGCTACATTACTAAATTACAAATTAGGAAATAATTACCTCCCCAAAGATCAGTGGCCCCCATTTAATATTGTTTAGGCCAATTTACCCTTTTCTATTATTCTGTCTACACGCCAGGTTTTACTCATCTCTCGGGTTTCCCATTGCCTCGGACTTCCCATTGACTTTGGGTTGTCATTAGTAATTAATTTTTTTAATTAATCTGTTTTTTGTCATATTTAATTTTCTAGGGACCCCTCACTAAATTTTTATTATTATTTCTGGACTCGTCTCTCGATTTGGCGTTCAACTATACCAATTTCCCCCGATCAATACTACTTTTGAATTTTTGTAAATTTTTTAATTAATGTTGCACTTTTATCATTTAGGTGTTCTATTGATTTTACAGTGCTTTTTCGTAATACCCCAACAATATCTAATAAATTTATTGTGTTGGGTTTTCTTTGTTGATTTATAATGGAAGCCCGAGTATTCAGGTCATACCGTTATATATGATTCATTGGTTCAAAACAGAATTTCTGAAGTCGGAGCTCCATGTCTCTTGTGAAATATGCATTATGACTTTATAAGTTCTTATTTGTATATTAGCGTAATTAATGAATGCAATTGATCTTTTACAGTCCAATAAGACAATAATAAAATTAACATGTGAATTAAAAAACAAAGTTTTATTCATAACTCACAATTTTATTTAGAAGGCAAAGAAAAATATTTCTTGTCTAAAGTCTATTTTTATTTAGTAACGTGCAAAAATAGTATTTATATAAAAATATGTTAATTTTGTTATTTTCTTTTACTTCAAATCTAATATTTGTTATCTCTTGTTAATTAATTTTATTTAGTTAATTTGTAATTTATAAAAAATTTCAGCGAATTGAATCTGTTTACCTATCAATTTATATCTAATAATAAGGATAATACAACAATTATTTTTTAAATATTTTTGATAAGTTGTTTGTGATCTCTACAAACAAATGCTTCATTATTATTGATATACAGGTAAATATATTATATTTAATTTTTCACACATTTCTGGAGAAATAATCCTTTTATATTTTTCCAATGCTTAGACCCTCGTAGTTAGATCATGCCCATCCCACCCTCTGCCAGAGGTCATTGATCTAGCATAAATAGTTATCCCGCTATATCTCTACTTCTCTACATAAAATGAATTCAATATTTTAATGATAAAACAAAAAAAAAGGTGCTCCTCCCCGCCATAAGTATGAAAATTCGACCAATCCAATATCGTAAATGGAATTTTTCAACAGTTAAATTAGCTAATTGAAATTATTGTAATCTAATTTGTGCAGTTCTGTTAAATTTGATTCTAGTCGGCTTTTCATAAATTTTGCAATTTGTTTTGTCACATTGTTTTGATTCAATTTTTGGGTTTTATTTAAACAGATTTGAAAATGCCCGATATATTTAATTCAAAGGGTATAATTATAGGTATAATTAGGTCACTTGATGTCATGTCAACACTGGAAGTAAGCCATTCTTAGATCTAAGGGGTTAGTTTAATGTTAAACTTTAAATTAAGTACTATTATTAACTATTCTACGCTTTTTATTTGGTAAATAAAGGAAACATGATCATTTAGCAATTGTTTGGCCGCCGTAACTTAATGGAACTTAGAACATTCACATAGAGAGCTTGTCCATTTGATTCAAAATTTTCTATTTGGCCGTTAGTCAGTCAAAAGACTTTCATCATTCTAACAATGTTTTGTCGGATATTTAGTAAAAACTTTAATTTTATTAGTGAACTTTCTTATGTAATATAAAAAGAATTTAAAAGGTTTATATTCTTTTACTCTAAATTGACCTCAGATTTATCTACTTTCACGACTATCATGGGAAACATGCTTTTTCTAAAGTAACTAGGAATTTCCTTATTTGTCATACATTAAAAAAAGATATAAGGATTTTAACCAATATAAAAAAGGACGCGTCTAGTTACTGTTGAAGATATCTGAATAATAAAAGTAAATAATTATAAAAGTGAGCAGGATTTGTGGAGGAAATTTGAGAATAAAGGGTATCTTGTTTTAGACTCAGAAAAACAGAAATGTGAAGACAGCAGTGATGTATATAGAAATTTTGGGTCTATAGGCAACAATCAGTAATGCGCCCAGTCCCTAATTAGTCTACTTTGTTTAACAAAATAAGTTTTCATTAAAAATAATTTATTCATAATTTAATTTTTGATGCATGTTTACGACTACGTTATTTTAATCTATTTACGATAACCATTTTTTAAAAAGCTTAAATAATGGTTATGGCAAATATAGTATATTTACAATTATTTTTAAAATTTTAATATTTTACAAATCTCAAAATCATTTTGTAAAAAATGAATTATTATTAAAAACTTTAATAAACTGCATTTGCTCAATATATGAACTTCACAAAAGACAATATGTTTCAAACTTTACAGTGGTTCCATTCACAAACGCTGCATAATTTATTTATAAATACAATTTTGCATTATTTTATTTGAATAAATTAAAGTAATAAAGTTTATTTAAAATTAATAGGCTTATAGCTTTTAAAACAAAGAGCAGGTCACTGGGAAATGGTCCCTGTCTACATGGGACTCTAGCCGGTGTCTACTCTTACTACGCCCATGAAAGAGAGAAATTAAAAATGAAAAGAGGATAACGGAAATCAGTAAAATAAAACAATGATATTGTTGGGCCAGGACACAAATAGCCTTGAAAATTGTTTAAATGTATCAGTAATACAGCACGAAAACCCAGCACCAAGATAACTTAAAATACAATATACAACACCAACTAAACACTTTAAAATCTGAGAGAATATAAATAAATATAAAATCAAAAACATAAAAAGTAAAATAAAATAAATACAAAATGCATCAAGAACCGCACTAAATTTACATAAAAAATAACATAATAACAAGAAAATTCGACCGTAAAATGACCATTTATATAAAATTAAAAATTAATGAATTGAAATAATAAAAATAAAATATTTTTGGATGAATAAATTTAATTAAAATGTAAAAAATAAATTACCAATTTAAATTAAGAAATAAATAAAAATTTAATTTAGATAACACAAATAATTTCAAAGTCGAATTTTGTTTAATCGCAATAAAACTAACACGCAAGGTTAAGGCCAAATTATAGGTCTATATACTGATATGATTTGACAAATATCTAATCTTAATTTTCAGTATTGATTTTCCGACGTACTTTGACACTTGATTTCAACAGTTTTACTTTAGATTAATATATTTACCTGTGAATAATGGATTCATTGATCGATGTTTTATGGATTATTACGAAGATATATTTATGAATTTTAATTTGATGGATTTTTACTTTGAATTAATATATTTATCTGTGAATAATGGATTCATTAGTCGATGTTTTATGGATTATTACGAAGATATATTTATGAATTTTAATTTGATGGATTTTTACTTTGGATTAATATATTTATCTGTGAATAATGGATTCATTGGTCGATGTTTTATGGATTATTACGAAGATATATTTATGAATTTTAATTTGATGGATTTTTACTTTGGATTAATATATTTATCTGTGAATAATGGATTCATTAGTCGATGTTTTATGGATTATTACGAAGATATATTTATGAATTTTAATTTGATGGATTTTTACTTTGGATTAATATATTTATCTGTGAATAATGGATTCATTGGTCGATGTTTTATGGATTATTACGAAGATATATTTATGAATTTTAATTTGATGGATGTATCTGGTAATTTAATTTTGGTTTTAATAAATTATCATAATGCATAAATTAATTTTTCAAATTGTCGAAATTTTTCCGGCCCACAGCGAAAGACACATCACAAGTTAATAAAATCATATACAGTATTCAGATTCGTGTAAGTGCGTGGAATACCGCCGATGATCTGTGCCCGTGAAGACCCGGCGTGCGGAACGCAGGGATCGGAACGTCAATATTATCCGTACATAGGGGAAGTTGGAGGGTAAATGAGTAGCCCTTTGGCTGCTCCTTCATCATCCGTTTCCTGTAAAATTGACATAGATTTTTAACAACAATCGGCTCAAAATCTCTAACACCGAGTAGTCCAGTGGGCACTCATTAACTATGAAATGAACATACATAGATCTTAAGGACAAAAAGAGGGAATGGGTAGCGGGAAAAATTGCGAAATCGTTGCAACAGTTAAAATGAATAGCCATCGGAAAAAGATTAATCCGAACGACCAAAATCATGAAAATAATGTTTTTAAATAAGAATTAAATAAATTATGTTAAATTGAAACGGAAAATATGGGCAAAACACTGCGCAAATTTTAGGAAATAGTTAAAACACTTATCATAAAAAACTGTAAAATAAGGGCGGAACGCTGCTCAAATTTTCCGAATCAACTAAAATACTTATAAAAAATAGAAAAATAAAAGTGAAATGCGACTCAACGGTTGGTATAAGATTATCATGAAACTGAAAAATAAGGGCAGAATGCTGCTCAAATTTTCCGAATTAACTCAAATACTTAACAAAAATAGTAAAGTAAAAATGAAACTGTAAAATAAGGGCGGATCGCTGCCCAAATTTTCCGAATTGATGAAAATACTTATTGAAAATAGTAAAGTAAAAGTGGAACGCGTAAAATAAGGGCGGAACGCTGCTCAAATTTTCCGAATCGATTAAAATATAAAACCGTAAAATAAGGATAATGTAATTATAATAATAACAACAATAATAATAATAATAATAATAATAATAATAATAATAATAATAATAATAATAATGCTAATAATAATAATAATCATGGTATTAGTAGTATGATGATAATAATTATGATAATAATAATAGTAGTAATAATCATAGTAGTAATAACAATAAATATAATGGTAGTTATAGTAACAAAAATAATAATATAGGAAATAGTAGCAACAATTAATAAAGGTAATACATATGATGGCAACAATAATAATGCTGGTAATAATAATGGGAAACATTGTAGTTATAATAGGGATAAAGGTGAAAGATATAATGTGGGTGTATTTAACATAACAAAGGGTGTACAGGCCAAAGAATATTCATCAGCATGGACAATAATGAGAAGGACCAAGCAAATGGACATAAAGATAGATGATATGAGAGTATAGGTTAACATTTGAAAGAGATAGGAGAATAATGGGACCTAAAAATCAAAATCGAGCACAGGCCTCCTATCGGCAGCTCGTTGGACCCATGGATCGTTCGGTCAATTATAGCATTAGCAATAGCGCTCACTTTTTGCGGACGATCTACCCACTTGAACACAGTTCCAACGTTGCTCAGCAACGGGTGCCGAGTGGTAAGCAAAGGAAATATTTGTATAGGGTACCTGGGTAACAACCATATAGTTTCCAAATATCAACACCAAGAAACTCACCAATATATAACTGGGTCGTTCTTAATTAACAGGTGCAAATTGAAAATGGAAAAAAACTACAAACTGAAAATAGAATTTCCTTATCTCAATCATTGAACAGGAAAATCCCGAAAATAAAAAGGCAAATAGGACAAAAAGTGCTTGTCTTGACAACCGTCAGAGATAGAGTCAGAATCATAAATAGCCGTAACCAGAAAGATTAGATAAGATAGTGTAAAAAGGAAACTTAGATTGAATTCAGAGATAGAAAAAAGGCTAAGTTAACGAAGTAAAAAGTGGTTAAAAGAGTCAATACAGTACTAAAGGAGTAACAAGAAGCAACAAGAGAGTAAAAAAGAATAGAATAAAGCAAGTTAAACCTTTCGGGAACACAGGGGCATATATGTCCACTCGTTTTTTGATATCCTTCACTGGTTGAATTCTAACTCTCTTAAAAGTACAAACGGAATATAACTGTTCCAGGGTCCAATGGGTCCTTAAAATACAGAAAATAGTATAAATCAGAAATATGTCTCTACATGACCTTATTAGTACAATAAAACCATAAAAGGGTTAAAGAGAAACCATAGATTATTGTTGAAAAGAGATTGTCAGAATAAAGAAGCAGCTGAATTTGCTTGTAATATCAAAACAAAAAAAGCAATTACATCGATTTTACCGAATGTTGAAACCAGAAGCAACAGTCAAATGGTTGAAAGTTCCAAAATTTAATATAAAGTATTATTCTTTACGAAGGATCTAAATAAGCACGTAATATAGGCCATTATGATTTGGTAATTACTGTATTCATCAACAAAATTTGATATTATCTGGAATTCCTTGTTATTGTTAACACGCTTTGAGTCAGATCAATAATTACTCTTTTGAGTCAGATCCAACGACTACAAATAACCCAACATTACTTGAAAAGAAAGACTAATCCAACAGGATACTCGGAATTTCCCGATGGCTTATCGTACAAATAACCGACCCTAATGTTTTAAAATTCATCAAAAAACAATTTAATTAGAAAACACTGCCTTGATTAAAAATTCTTTTATCAAATATTCGCGACAAATATTGTTAAATATGACTTTGTTTAACATAAGATCGAAAACATATCTGCGGGAGAGAGGAAATTAAACAAGTGCGCTCTCTCTAAGGTTTTGTTCATTATAAAATTCCTAAGATTGCACCCTGATGCCTAATGATATGCTCTTAAATTGTTTCCTGGGCCTATGTAGGTATCCTGTTTGTCTTTAACTTTGTAAAATTGACTTTCTCTCATTTAAAATAGTTTTTTGTGATCAATTAGTAGTACGTAGTTTTCTGCTGCAACCCTTTCGAATAAATTTTTCATAAATAAACAAATTTTACTTTTTACAATTTTGAAAGCGAATTTTTATAAATTAATGAAATTTATTGTATTTTAGTTTTCTCAACTGAGGACATTAACAACAAGTGAAAAATTTCATTTGATAATTTTTTTTCAAACTTTGATCCAAAATAATAGCTGTTATGTTTATTTTTGTTAGATGACATTTGATCAATTAATAAATTGTAACTACTGTTTGTCTAAAACCCAAAACATTAATAAAAATTAATTAATTAAAATTTAAATCAATTAATTGTGCTGACGTATGAATATATACACGCGCCGCAAGAAGTCATTAAAACTTCCAAAAAGAACACCAATTTAGCGGTAATAAAAATATAAAAACATCAATTATATCCGCAATCACTGTAAGAAGTTCTAAAAATAATATGGTTTAAATGTTATACATGTGATCAGCTAGTTGAAATAACTATTGTGTTAAATATGTATATTAAAATTTATATTAAATGATATCATATTATAGTAAATTATATTAAAGTATTTTTAATTAAATTAATTATATTGGTAACCGATAATTATATCAATATTAATAATTACCACTCCTCAGTTTGTTTAAATTTTCAGATTAGGAGAGAAAAATTTGTATTTTGTAATTAAATAATACTACCTCCGTTCAAAAATGATTATCTCATTTGATAATTGTTGCCAACTTAACAGTATAAGATTGCAATGTCATTTCTGTATGAACAATAAAATCATAAAATAATTTGGTAAAGTTTTGGTAAGTAAATGTTCAGTTTATAATAATGTCATAAATAACTAGCAATTTCTGAAATTTGTAATTTTTGACTGTACCAAAATAACCCACTGCTAATTTCATTGCAGTCCAAATAACCTTAAATCATGAAAATCCAACGTTCTGGAGTAAAGTACAAAAGTTTAAGTGACAATGAGAGAAATGCCATCTTGCAAACACTTCTGGTGTGATCTAACAATAAGAAATTGCAAAAAAAACAATTAAAAATGTTGCTGGTGAATTTAAAAATTCCTAAAACAATTTCAAGAATTTGGGCTAGACCCGGCCAATGTACACTCCAGTTAGTTCCAGAATTAAAGGAAATTCTGGTAGCAAGTATTTATGTCGACAAGAACTTCAATACAAAATTTTAGCACTTCCAAAATGTGACAGAAAGAGAATGAGGACAATAAATAAAAAAACTGCAATTTTCTTGGGTACACTGTGTAATTTTACAAAAGAAAAGGTAATGAGGCCAATGTTAACATTGCAAAATAAAAAAGGGCGTTTGTAGTTTGACTTATCACATATTGACCAGACCACAAATGATTTCAAATCGATGAAGAATATCATGCATGTGGACGAAATATGGTTCTATCTTTCAAGAGATAAAATGAGTTTCTATTTACTCCCTAAAGAAGAAGTACCCCATCGTCAAGTACAAAGTAAATGATTCATATCTAAAGTAATGTTTGTCACTGCTTTAGCTAAACCCGGGTGGGACTATCACCGAAAAACTAAATTTGATGGAAAACTTGCGCTTTGGCCGATTGTTGAATGTGAACCTTCGAAACGAAATTCTAAAAATCGACCAAAAGGGACTTTCGTGAGAAAACTAATCAAAATTAATCCAGAAATTTATACAAAGCTTATTATAGAAAAAGTTATTCCTGCAATTAAAACGAAATTGCCGCAATATCAGACATCTATGGAAATTAAAATACAAAAGATAATGCTCGTTCTCGTGCTAAAGTTGATGATCCTGAAATTATTAAAACTGGACATACGGATGGATGAATGATTATTTTAATTTTTCAACTTCCTAAAAGTCCAGATTTCAATGTACCTGATTTAGGTTACTTCAATTCCATTGAGTCTTTTCGATATCAAAGTTCTCCGAAAAATATTGACGATCTTATTATCGTTGTTCAACGTGCCTGGGAGGATCATGCTGTCGAAAAAGCAGAAAATATTTTCTTGACTCTTCAAAAATCGTTTAAAAGTTCAATGTTAGCTTCAGAGGGCAATAATTATCAAGTAGAACGTGTTGAGAAAGAAGCATTTCGAAGAAAGAATCAACTTCCACAAACATTAACATGCAATTTGGGAGCAATTGAAACTGCTCGCAATGTATTACGAGATATGTAAACTAATATAAGTAGTTTGTAATAAATTATTTATTTTATATAAAAAAATTGTCTAAAGCGAAATTGAAATAAATATATTGTATATAAAACTAACGAGACAATCATTTTTGAACAAAAATTTTCACCAAACCGGACAATCATTTTTGAACGGAGGTAATAAATGTTAGAAGAAAATTTAAATTTAATTGTGTCTAACAATCACCAAAATGTAAAAATTAGAATAAATAGAAACCGAAGGAACCTCATAAAATGAGGTTGGAAAAGATCAATCAGACCTGAAAACTGGTGAAATCGGTGTCGGGACGATTTAATCATCAATAATCTGACCAAACGCATGTTGATTCCTGAAAAAAGCAAGACTTTATGTCTATCTACAATGAGACCAAGTTGAGGAAACGCATAATGAAACGCGATCTAATGCGAAATGCTAACTTGATTCTGGATCGCCATTTACAATCTCCAGAGCTTCTAGTAACTAAATTTGTAAAACCAAATCAGGCGAAAGCGAAGCCGGGAAAACATAAAAGAAAATGGTGAAGAGACAATACGATAATGCTATATTAAATCTGTCCACCCTCTATATTCGAACCCATTGATTCTATCCCAGATGTACTAAAACACCCAAAGATTATACCTCTAACCCTGATAATGTGAAATGACTTAACGTTAGAATTATTCACGAATCTGGAATCAAGTCTGGCTTTCTTAACATTGGTTTAAATTTCGCTTTTAAAATTTCAAATAAGACATTTTGTGTTTTTAATGCGACTGGCCAAGATTTTGATTGAATTATGTTTTCTTTCCTTCCTTGGTTGTTATTGTTGGAGATGCCTGTATATAATTTTCCACCAGAGTCTAAGTGTTTTTTAATTCTTTGGTGTAGGTTCATGCGTGTACTTCCAATGTATATTTCTTTGTATGCATTTCACGCGATGTAGTAGACAACATTTTTTCGAAAGCATATTTTCTTTGGTGTGTGGGAATTTTCCATTGTGCAAAGGTTTTCTCTCTTTTGTTTGTTTGCCAGTGCTTGCTTCAAAGTCCAAGACTTGTGTGATATATGAATTGGAAGGCTTGTGCGATTGAGCTCTTTCCGGATCTTGAAGTCGAGCATGCCATTGATGAATGGAATGTTTAGATCAAAGTATTTATTCTTTTTTTTGTTTTCTGTCTTTAAGTGTTTTTGGTTTTGAATTCATTCTTTCAATGTCCTCACTGTGATAACTTTTCTGCGTAGGACTTTATCGAAATCTAATTTTCGTTTATAGTTTTCTTTTCCTTCAGTACATCGATTGTATATTCTCTACTTCTCATTCTTTAAACATTCAATTTCTGTAAATATGGAAGTGCTGATCTTTGGTGCATAAATATTTCTTTGCGAGCTGATTTTTCGTATAATCCGTGGGTTGGTGTGTCTACATCTATTTTAATTCTTAAATCTAGTAGATTGAGGGATCCATCTTCATCCGGATTTTCTATTTCAAATTTAATATTCGGATGAACCACATTAAATATGTGAAATATTTCTTCCGTTTCTTTCTTGTTCTTGCTCGTGATAAATATATCATTTACATATCTTGTGTAGAAATCAATCGATTGTATGGTCCCCAGTGTCTGTCGTTAGAGGTTATCGATAAATATGATTTTTAGCAAACCTGAAATGCTAAAGCCCATTGGCAGACCTTTAATTTGTTTGCATATAAATGTAAAATAGGTGTTTTCGAGGATAGAAGTAAGAGGTTTGATGATATTTTAGGTATTCATTTCCTTTATTAACAAATTACCTTCCAAATTTTCTTGGGTCGATAGATGTGTATATTTCATAACGTAATTTAGAATGTAGGATGGCTAAAATCTAAAATAAAGTCAATACGAGCTTTCTGATAACCAGTGAAAATCCCAATAGTAGACTACAGTCTTACCCAGAATATAATACACGCGTGTTAAATTTGGGTTTCACTAAAATATTGGTGGGTTACTGGGTACTGTTGTTTGTTTAAATCTTTCTATGGTTGCCCAGGTAACGCCATATAAATATTTCTTGCTACCACTCGACACCCGTTACTGAGCAACGTTGGAACTGTGTTCGAGTGGGTGGATTGTCCGCAAAAGGTGAGCGTTATTACTAATGCTGTAATTGCTCGGACAGTCTCACTGGGTTCAACGAGCTGTCTTTAGAAGACTTGTGCTCGCTTTAGATCATTCGGTCCCCCTTATGTCGTGAATTTCATCGTTGGAGTTTATCATAATATAGAAGGAACTTGACAATGTTATTTTAGAAATAAACCTAACTGTTGTATTGTAATGATGTATTTTTGTGTGTTGATTGTGGTGTTATAGACACTTACCCAAACTTTTGAAGGTACCGTTTCAAATAACGAATATATAAATACAAAATAAACATATATAATCTACAAGCTCAACAATATATTATTTGCAAACTAAAATACATTCTCCAAGTTTACCAGGCCTTGTTTAGTAATTGAGCGGCTCTACGTCTAGCCCGTTCCTTTCGTCCAGGCCGATAACTGTTGGTTGTTGTTGCGGTTGGAGTTGCGGTCGTTGTTGGAGCTGCCGCCGACTCTCGGTAAGACAGTTGAGCCGGGGCGAAGACGAGTGGATAGGTTACAACTGCCCCTTCTTGACAGGCCGACAGCGCAACCTCCAGCCCCTTTATTTGGATCTTTAAGCTCTGGATCAGTTGCTTTTCTTCTGCCCATCCCTTTTGGGCCGCGGTAAGCCTTTGATATAATGATCTGGCCTTCTTTGGGTCTACCCATGTGGCCTTGACTTGTTGGACCTCCCGGGTTAGTTGGATAACCTGATCGTGAAGATTTTTATTGGCTTGCCTTGCGTGGGTCAGTTCCGTTTGCAATATTTGCAAGGGTTCCATTGCTGCAATAATGAACATTAAAGCTTTTATTAACTGATTTAGAATTCTCAAGCATACGGTTTATTTAAAACATAAATTACAAAAATTATACTAAGGAATCATCCAAAAGAAAATTGACAACAAATCTCAAATGACAATTATATTTTATAAAATTGATTATAATAAAATTAGGAGGTTGGTGCTCCATAAAGCAACGAGGTCAAGGATCCTCGAAAAACTTCCTTATCCCTTCCTCAGGGGAGTAGCCTGGTATTATGAATACGGGTCGTTTCGTATTTCGCACCGGTCTGGAACTGGGCGGCGACGTCTCACTATAGGTCTCCATTATTCTTCCGGCAGCGATGTCGTCTTCTACGTTGGCCAGGTATTGTCTGGCCCTGACCACGTGAAGATCGACCTGCCGTTGATGATCCTCGAGGCGTGAGAGTAGGTACCGGGCGTGATCCCGAATTTCCTGGGCAGGATGTCGGTTGCCAGTTTCCTCATTCATCGTATGCGGCTTTCTATCCGTCCCTAATAGTTGTTGGATAGTTTGTCGAATGCCTCTGGATTGGGGCTCTTCATCGCCTCTGGCTCGTCCTATTTGACGCCAAGCTTGTCTCCACTGGTCCGCGACGTGTGTGGGGACCCGATTAAGAGATCCTAATCGTTCTAAATTATAAATATTTTTAATACGAGATCATTCAGATTCTCCTCAAAAATTGTCTGTTATTTAATCAAGGTAAGATTCGGCTGGTCGGTCGCTCCGATCAATTCCCGGGGTCTCACCGTTACTTATAAGAGCTATTATCGGAGTACTTAAATACGCTCCATTTTCTTATGGTTTTATCGATTTCGGTATTAATTATTACCTTGATTACGTTCTATAAGGAATGTACATGGGTGTAGTAGTCACGAGACCTGAGGATATTAATAATAGATTGTCCCTATAAATCTTTGCGTCGCAATTACAACTATGGGTAGCGTTTCGATATTATCATTGTTTATTTAACACGATTATCGAGTATTTTAAACCAAATTCTAACTAACCGGCAACGCGAGAATAAAACTCTGATTGTGAAATAATCCAAACGTTCTGATGAAAATTGTACTCCTATTATAGGGTGTCCTCAATATTTTCGAAAAACGAAAAATTTATTCTTCATAATAGGAAAGAAAACATCAACTAACTAATGTTCGATTTATTAAAGCATCTACAATACTATCAAAAAAAATGGAAAATTCATTTTTCAAAATAAGAAAAAAAATTTCAACTAACTGATCTATAATTCATTCCCACCTCCTCTAAAGGCCCTTATTAAAATCTACGTATTAGAAATAGGCAAAAGCTTTAATGAATATTTCACCTATAGAAGCAAAACTGGGAGGAGAAAAGTATGATTCAATTTACAATTTGCATTACCTGAAAAATCCAAAAAAATATCTGCATACTTTATTAAACAATAAACGTGCATATCTAGTGAGTTCACTATAGGGCAGAGGCACTTGAAGGTCCAACCAGTTCCATTATATGATGGATCTACTTAATCATGGTATTGGTCTATCACTCCTAGCTATCTTGGTTGTCGTGTAGATCGTTGCCGAAATCCCTTAATCGTTACATTATTTTTCCTTTCTAATTATTGCAAAAATTTTAGTATTACTAAACTAATGGAGATTGCTAGTATGATGAGATTTTGATCGGATTAATCGTTTGATTTACCACAGGAAATTGTTCCTCGAATTTACTTGTAAAAGATTTTTCCGAAAGATCCTTAGGGAAATGACTACCTGGTTATCTGGATTATTACTAAAAAGAATTGATAGTGATTTAACTTTGATTCCTGTGTTGCTAATTCCTCATTCGTACCAAATTAACATTAAATTAAAAAAAATAATTTATATAATCGAACAATTACTATTATGAAGTTGAAATATTCGGATGAATGTCATTAGTGTTACCTCCTTATTAATACAAAATCAACCTTAAATTAGAACCTTATAATCGAACAATTATTAAAATTGAGCTATTCGGATAAATTAGCGTATCCATTTATTGCTGATTCCTTATTAATACAAAATTAACCTTAAATCTAAACATTTTATTTTATTTATCTTAAACATTTTAGACAAAAATAGTATGGAATTTCTATTAAAATTACAAGGTTTATTTATAAAAATTTACTCGAAGGCTGGGCTATTGAATTTGATATTAGGTCATCGTCAGAAGTTTCGGCCATCATCTCCTCGGTTATTGGGTTTGAATTGCCGTACGTTTAGTTAATTCCAAAAGTTATTGATCCCTTTTGGTTGACCGACACCTATTATATAAGTCGGATACAGCATGAGGTCGTGTGTCTATGGCAAAAATGTGGAATCATCATACACGAGGAGTGTGCATTGATTACCACGGCTGGACCTTCATATTTAGGGAATTGCTATCACTATGGGTGTGTGTGTCACATACGCCTGGGGTGTGTTTGTAATTGCACTCGATTTACACCGTGTGCGGGATAGATTATATTGATTTATCTCTACGAGTCATGGCTTAATATCTGATAGGTATTTTAATCTATATTTCCTTCTATTTAATTTTTCTTTTATCCATTTATAGATTCGTACCCGCCTGGCTGGAGTCGGCTGTTCGTTCTGGAGGGAAAATATTGTCATCATGGGTATTGTTGGATCATTGGGTATTTTTTAATCAAATTTCTCTTTTAGAGTAGACTCGTAGTGGGCATCGACTAGTCAGAAAAGTATGTTGGAAATCACCCTTCTATTTACAGATTTATTTGCCCATAAGCGGTTATATGTTGTTGGGGTGGTTCGTTGGTGTTTTTGAGATTGGTACTAGTCGGGGCATGTTGGGTGGGTAGGTTAATTTATTTTATTCAGGTTATTACTATTTTGCGGGGGTTAGTATGATTCTGATGTTTGGATTTTTCGAATTAATAATTAGCTTAGGCGAATCGCGAGTCGGGGAAAAGTGGAGCAGTGTTGATTATCATGGGGTCTCGTCACCTTTGGGGAAGTATGGGTTTCTATTTATTTAAGGGAACTGGGATTAAATGCTTGATGGCTTTCCGGATCTCCGGTGATGCCAATGGGAAAGAAGAAGGTAAAACTGACTCGGGTTTGTTGGAATTTTGGTTGTGTTAATTTATTGATTTTGTCAATCTCCTCCTAGTACAATCTCCTGGATCCGGAGATGGAAATCTCCTCGGTAGGAATCCCTTCTCTATTTTGGTGTCATTTTTTTTCTTTTAATAAACTTTGTTAGTTGTCAGTTTTAACTATATGGATCACGATGAGCGGTGGACTCAACACTGGCCTATGGTGGTAGTTGCGTAGTGAGATTTATTTGGGGAATTTTGACTAAAATTGGGTTAGTGAGGATTTTTATATTTGTTTTATTTCGCCGCTCTCGGATCTCACTACTCGTGATGATATAACCTTCGCATTGCTCGTTCTCACTCAATGTAAAAGTATCGCTACTGCCTGACTTTGTTCATGGTATTAGCGGGGTCTCAGTTGATTAATTCTCCTAATTGGGCCATTCTTATCGGACTTTTAGTGTAACTTTGGGTGATTCTTAATTCCTAAATATGAGGTGAGGATTTGGTAATCATTATATTTGTACTCAGGTTTGTTTCGATATCCTTGCTTCCGTGGTCTACAAATACGTTATCACGTTAATTTTAGTAGCACTCATGCCTATTTAAATTAATCTACGCTTACTGGGTATCCCTATTAATCTTTAATCACTACCGTCTTGTTACTCAAATGATTTTTTATCAAGGTTAGTGTGAAGTTTACCATCATAGTCAAATTTTGGATGTTTACTCTATGGATTTACTTACAAGCTGGCTATTATACGTTTACGATTTAGTTTAAGTTCACAATAGTTACTTAGATCTATAATTTACTTAAAAATTATTAATTATCGTGGGTTCATGATAACCATTCCATTTTATAACTAATTTAACTCCGTCTCTATATTTTGAAAATTTACAGTAGTATTTAATCTATAATTGATTTGATTTTATAACAACGATTTTATTTTATAATTCCCCGTTACCTTCCCTTAATTGACCTTAGGTGCATTATGTTCACATTACATTTAATGAGTTCCCACTGGACTACTAGGTGTGGTGATTTTGAGCCGTATGTAGAATAATTTAGGTCGAGTTTAAAGAAATCGAGAGACGAGGAAGTAGCCAAAAGACCACTTCCTTATTCCTCCTTTCTTCTATACGGGATAATATTGACTTTCCGACCCCTGCGTTCCGCACGCCGCGGTCTTCACGGGCACAGATCATTGGCGATATTCCACGCACTTACACGAATCTGAATAACATTTCTGATTTTAATTACTTGTGATATGTCTTTGGCTGTGGGCCGGAAAAATTTCGACAATAATAAAACTATTTATGAATTAAGAATAATTTATTAAAATAATAATAAAAATTTACCAATCCAAGCATCCATAAAAATCATAAAAATATTACTCTCCCCACGCCGACACCCAAGCAGAGTTCTATTGAGGTTGTGAGGATGCGACGTGGAGAGAGTTTCCAAATAAAACTCTCACTTACATAGATTTTTAAAACTAGTTTGATAATTTCAAAAAACGATTAAAAATTATGTGAAAATGCATCGGTATATATACCTATTTTTTAGCCCTAACCTTGCGTGTTCTTTTTGATTTAGTAAAAAAAAATTCGACCTTGGAATTTTCTAGTGTATTCTAATCTTAATTTTTATTATTTTGCAATTTTATTTGATAATTTTTGTTTTGAAATTTTTATTGAATTATTTCTAATTCAAATTCTTTGATTTTTATTTCATTTTCATGAAATTTCACATTTTTTGTTAAATTATCAAATTTCGGTCAAATTTGTTAGGTTTTCGTGTTATGTTTATATTTATATCGTGCGGATCTAGTTGCTTTTTGTTATTATTTTAATTTATTTTTATGTTTATGATTTTATATTTTATTGTTTTTCCTCTCATATTTTGGTGGGTTTAATTGGTGTTTTAATAGGTTTGAATTTAAATCGGCATGTTATATTTGCATGTGTGTTACCGATTCATTTAAACATTTACAAGGCCGTTTGTGTTTTGGCCCAACAATATTAAAAATTTAAAATCCTATATTTTAGAAGTAAACATAAATAAATAAATACACTAACATATTAATGTTCAAAGCTTTATTAATTTTAAACAGTAAAATTCATTGTGATTAACAATGTGGATATTTTTTTTAAACAGCATCAAGCCTTTCCTTACAATCAGCATCTTCATCAATAAATTAAAAACTTTGCGAGTAAATTCAAGAAACCAACTTTCGAAATCTTTCGATATTTCATTACTCGCCTTCCAAATGTAATGAAAAAGTCTCCTGCGACTATTCAATGGCCAGTGCTAATCGGTATCGCTATCCAAGAAATAATTAATATTTTGATTTAATAATATTCTATAACTTCTTTTCCACTCTTCCTGGAAAAGTTTCCTTAATAGCTCATGCAATTTAATAATATCGAATTCATTTTTTGGTACCAGCATATAAATTTTAAAAGCTTCCTGTACAGTTTTATGTGACAAGAAGTCAATCCAGTCAAGAATGTACTTGGAAACCAAAGAATATTCCTAAATATTCCTATCTTTAGTCAGCCAATTCGGATAATCATCTTCTAATGCACCCGCAAGATATTTATCAATACTTGTAAATCTTCAGGCTGTACCAATCCGTTCATATTCGGTGGTATTAGCATGAAATGTATGTTATGTTTAACATATTTCTGTTTCTCTTTTTTCTCATTCAACAAACTTTTCATGTGTACCATACGAGTCAAACAAAATCAGAACAGCTGATTGTCTTCTCGTCATAATTGCATCAGTAATTACGTTTATTAATATTCTTTCGTTCCACATACCTGTAGGATTTACATCAACTTAACATTACTTGTCTACAGCTGGTATTTACAAATCCAGAAAAAACCAAATGGTGTTTTTAAATCTTATTAGCACCAATACTTGCATATGTAAAAGTTAAACGTTTGTCCGATGTTGATGTTTTTTGCAAAAAGCTCTTCCCGTGTCTCTTTTGTGGTTATCGTAGTTTTGGGTGATACTTCATCGAAATCGATTATATTTTCTGCTTTTATTTTCAGTTTTGCAGCAATACTATGAAAATTTTGAATGAAACTCCTACAAATTTCACTAACATTATATGGAATTTCGTTAAACGTTCCACTCATCCCATTGATACATGAAAAATGTTCAACGCCTTATTATCTTTGTGTACCATAATTTCATTTCGAACAGCAAGAGCTTTCAAAATTTCAACTTAAAATAAATTATTTTTAAATATATTTTCAAAATTCTATAACACACGTGCGCGTGTTCTATTCCAATGTAACAAGCGGGTATTATATTCGGGGTAAAGCTTTAGATTCCAAAAATTAGCTCTCACCAGTGCTATAAAAGAGATGCAAAAATTCCCCTCTTTATTATTATAATAATTAAAAAAGAATTATAAATTTATTTGTTAAACATCAAAACTGTCTAGTGGATTTATTCTGTTGTAATTATAGCGAAATCGCATTTCAAGGTTGTAGAAAAATGCTGTTTCTTGTACTTGAGTTAATCCGGTTGAGTGCGTTAAGTGGTTAAAAACCAAAAGAGAATTTTGCTTGATCTTTTGTAAACAGATGAATGACTACTTCGAGTGTAGAAGATAAGCTAAAGAGAAGAAACAAAAATGATATGGTTGGTTTTATTTAGATTTAAAGAGAAATTAAAAAGTATTTGAGAAACTTTCAGTCGACTTTTTTTTGAAACAATTCAAGGAAGAATATCAGTGAAGCGATGGGAAAATGAATGATATTACAATATAGACACCAGCTTTCAAGTCATGAATCCTGTTAAAACTCCGGATAAAGCCGTGATCAAATTAAATCTTTTGATGAATTTTGTTCAACCCAAAATATATTAAACAATATTTATTAGAAAAAGAAGCCTGAATGTTCGCAAAATGCTTGCCAGAGACAAAATAGAGATCCGAAAGTCATGAAATTTTGAATTTAATAAAATAATGTTTCATTAATATCAGCGAGAATATTTACTAAAAATAATAATCAAAAATCTTAAAATTATCCTTCGCATCATATATTTCGGAAGAATCATGTTTTTGTTATGAAATGGAAATTTTCCAAAATTTCTAAGAATAACATATTCCATTTTTGTGCGGTCTCTACAAATTTGGCATTGCACAAATATTTCATTTAATTTGTAATCATTTTTTGATTTTTAATTGAATAACTGATATAATTATGAAAATAAAATTGTTTTGTATTGTTATTTTGTAATTTTTTATTTACACGATATGATCGAAAAACATACCGAATGACTGCAAAAATGTGAGTAACACTGGCGCCTTGAATGGGAATAAATTGTGGAATTTTCGGGTTTTCATTTTATATTTTTGGTAATATGTTTTAGATTTGATATTATAATTGTAATTATTATTATTTATACTCGTTTTGAGAAATGAAAATAAGTCCTGATCAAAATTTTTAATAACCTTTCAACTGAAGAATTTACTTATGACGATTTTAAAAGGACTTTTCTCTAGCCGGAACTTTAAGTACAATTTTAGTACAAGTGTTTAGATTTATTATCATTTTGTAATGACATAAAGAATTTTTTTATTTTTTGACTATGAAAGTCATTATTATTATTATTATTATTATTATTATTATTATTATTATTATTATTATTATTATTATTATTATTATTATTATTATTATTATTATTATTATTATTATTATTATTATTATTATTATTATTATTATTATTATTATTATTATTATTATTATTATTATTATTATTATTATTATTATTATATTATTATTATTATTATTATTATTATTATTATTATTATTATTATTATTATTATTATTATTATTATTATTATATTATTATTATTATTATTATTATTATTATTATTATATTATTATTATTATTATTATTATTATTATTATATTATTATTATTATTATTATTATTATTATTATTATTATTATTATTATTATTATTATATTATTATTATTATTATTATTATTATTATTATTATTATTATTATATTATTATTATTATTATTATTATTATTATTATTATTATTATTATTATTATATTATTATTATTATTATTATTATTATTATTATTATTATTATTATTATTATTATTATTATTATTATTATTATTATTATTATTATTATTATTATTATTATTATTATTATTATTATTATTATTATTATTATTATTATTATTATTATTATTATTATTATATTATTATTATTATTATTATTATTATTATTATTATTATTATTATTATTATTATTATTTATTATTATTATTATTATTATTATTATTATTATTATTATTATTATTATTATTATTATTATTATTATTATTATTATTATTATTATTATTATTATTATTTGAAAAATTAAAATATCAGTGCACTGATAAAATTTTCGAAAATTACTGCACGAAATCATTCAGACGTGTCCCAATCGTTCGGCTTTCTTTCCGCGCGCCGCAACAGTCAATCTAGCCTATTTCCAACATTGTTGACATTATACAAAATTGTACTTTAAAATTTTTTTACCTATTTTTTTTATTCCTGGATTAAAACGGGTCATATTAGCAGAAACTTAATAAAAAATATTGAGGAAAAGTTTTGACATTTTTCAATAATCAAATTCTGTTTTTCTTTAGAAATTTTCTCATTATTATTTATTAAAATTGTTATGCTTCAAGTTTTACTGTAAAAAGTATCTAGTCATTTATATTTCAGCATTTCGGAGGTGCTATTTTAATGAGAAACACATCTTGGAGATAAATCCAAATTTTTGATAGGGTTACCAAGAAATCACCGTTTTATACTTTTTATTATCAATTTAGTTAAACAATTTGTATTCGTGTGATTAATAAAGTGTGCAAAATCGAAATAAATGTCTGATTTTAAAATTCTAAAAATTTTGGCAACTTTTAAAGACGTATTTTATGATTAGATTTTATGATCGAGGAGGGGAGTTAAATTCTCAATCTTTGCATTCTTATATAACCATATATTTAATTTTCTGATGCATTTTTTGAAGACTTATTTTTCAAAAATGTATTTAATATGATCATCCAATTTTTGGAAATGCAGTAGAATTTTCATTATTTTATGTTTATTATTTTGTTTTTGAATTAAATTATGAATTTTTGGAGTTTTCTTTTTCCGACTGAATGACTCCAGAGAGTACCTTTAAATTAAAGATCGAAGATTTGTTTATTTGAATAAATAAGTTATTAAACTTTTCCATGGCCCTCTATGATATTACTCTAGTAACCTGAAGGAACTATCACCTCATGGTGGTATTCAAACGAATTCCTTTCCCCTACTTTCCTTACACCAATCCAACTATAAATTGTTGGCTGGCCATTGCTAAGAAAATCATGCATGAGAACCCAGAAAGAGGTGATATGGTTGAGATGAAAAATCATATTATTTAAAACCAAATTATAGAAAATTCAGTAATGGCAAAAATGAGACTGGAAAGAAAGAGTAATAATGAAAAAGGAAGTTAAAACTAATAACGAATCAAATGGTAAGGTTTTAGTAATGAAAGGAATCATAAAAACAAAAGTGAAGTAAACAATTTGGTTATATAGACATCGACAAAATTAAAACTTAATCGTCATTGACTTATAACGGAAAGAGGAACTAAATAGATAAGTTGAGGCAACTAGACCTATGGTTAGAAATTTATATTTTATTATATTTTATTTATTTGTCGGAGCTTTAGGTTATTTATCTGAACTTCATTATCATTATAAAGCCACATATAACCCATCCACTTTTAAAAACTCAATGATCTAATAAATATGATGGTTGAACCCAATTTCACTCGAAATAAATTGAAATAATTTTACAGTGATTTGGGAAATGAAATAAGCACTGTGAAAAAATATTTTAAATTAAACACGAGATTGATTCATTGAGTACTCGGCGTGACATAGAAATAGTCATCTAAAATTAACCAAGTTTTTACTATATATAGCTACATAAGAATAGGTAAATATTAAGATTTTGTTTTAATGTATTAATTAACTTATAATTATTTTTTGCAATTTTTTGAAAAACACATGGAAGCTGTTTATTACAGAAGTATAATAAAATTTTTAGTTTTTAAGAAGAAAACCGGTAAAGAAATTTTCAAGGAGTTATGCATACATATGGTATGGACGCCCAATCATATAGCCCTGTTAAATATTGGGTGAGCGTATTCCAAGGTGGCAGAATGTCAGTTTTTTGATGAGAAAAGGTCAGGGCAACCAGTTGAAATTCCTGAAAAAATTACCGAAAAATTAGTTGAAATCCTACAGGATTAATACAGAATTAGTGTAAAGTCATCATCCAAGAGGCTCAATATTAGTGATGGTAAAGTTCACATTATTATGAAAGGTCTTGGGATTCGAAAGTTGTGTTCCGGATTTTTACCAGTGTTCCTAACATCTGAAATGATGGAAAGACGTTTGCAGTGCTGCAGTAACAATTTACAGATTTTAGCGTAAATATGGACGCAATTTCCTATCTAACATTGTTAATGAAGATGAAACCGAAGTGACTGTTACCTGGTGTAAAAGAGATTATCTAGTGAGTGGAAGTTATCCTCCGAAAATCCTACGAAGAAACATGGTATTATTCATCGAAAATCAATGATGCAGTTTTTTGGGATTCTCTCGAGAAAATCATGGATATCGTCGCCACGGTTGTCAAATCAAACGCAAAAAATTACTGTCACTTATTAGTAATTTTACGGACCAAAAACCGATAATCCAGAAATTTTCCATTATAGGTATCTTTTTTATAATTCCCATATTCATTTTGCGGCTGCTTCTGCATTGACAATGTTCGATTTAGTGTACTTTCACATCCCCATACTGACAAAATTTGGCTCCAAGCACTCGCTGGGGAAAATGTGTCGGTAATTACGGCGGATTTATCGAAAAATGATACCTATGTTACACCAATTTTTTATATTATGAATGAAAATGTAGTATTCTCAAGTAGTTATATGCCTGGCCGAGTACTTAAAAATCCGACCACGTAAATTAGAAAGATGAGAATAATTTATGTATTACATATCAAATTGTTTATCAAAATTATAAATTATATTTTAAACCAATTCAACGTAAAAATAGCAAAAACATCATCGAAAATGTTTTCGAAAGATATTTTTTAAATATTTATTTTGAAAAATGTTAGGATACCACCTGAAAAATTTATATTTATTATAAAAGGCTGCTTTTTATTTTTTATCAGATTCAGGAAAATATTCTAAGAGAAGAAAATAAATCAAATTAATGAATAAATAATAAAATATTTACTCGTGAGAATAATAAATAAAAATAGCGCTTTTATAACTTTGGAACCCTTAACAACAATGGGAAAAGTATTGCAACAATATTATTATTATTATTGTTATTATTATTGTTATTATTATTATTATTATTATTATTATTATTATTATTATTATTATTATTATTATTATTATTATTATTATTATTATTATTATTATTAATAAATAATTAAATAAATTTGGCAACGATTTAATTAAACGATAACGCCAATAAAAAACCTTTCGTACGATATATTTCGATAGCACAGCTATCATCTTCAGGTACTCAAAACCAACTAAAAATATTATGAATTAACATTTAATTTAAACAAATTATTTTTTATTAATTTAATTTTTTAATAAATAAATATTTTTAAAAATATATTTTAAATTAATTTTAAATTTTAAATTTTTTACTTATATTCTAATTTTTAAAAATTAATGTAATTTAAAATTTTCAATTATTTTAATAATATTAAAAAAAAACAAACATGATTTAACATACGTAAACTATTTAAAAACATTCAAAACATTCGTAGTCACAGCACTCTGCACATTAATCTTTGGATCCAATGACCTTATCAGCAATGCTTTACATATCACTCGTTCCCAATAACTATTAAAACTTCTCAACAAAATTCTAAAATCAGACATTCCTATATCACTTTTACAGCCTCTATTGTGTTCACTAATATTGGTCAAACCCTTCAATCGACAATGCTCTAGAACTCGAGTACAGAGATGACGGGAAGTCTCTCCAATGTATGTGGCATTACACCCATTACATGTAAATTGATAAACGAGATCAGAACACAATCCAACCGGAGTTTTTGATTTATTAATAAACATATTGCGTACCTTACACGAATTAGAGACGATCTTATACTCTAAATTTCCTATCAGTTTACCCAACTTCCTCTTATAATTTGTAAAGCCTTCAGAGTACGGCAATACTAACACATATTTAGGCTCAATTTTTTTATATCCATTTTTACAATCACCCAGATCAACACTCAATTCACACCCATCCGACAAATTACATTCAGACTTTCCACAACATGGATCTCTAATTCGTGTAAGGTACGCAATATGTTTATCAATAAATCAAAAACTACGGTTGGATTGTGTTCTGATCTCGATTATCAATTTACATGTAATGGGTGTAATGCCACATACATTGGAGAGACTTCCCGTCATCTCTGTACTCGAGTTCTAGAGCATTGTCGATTGAAGGGTTTGACCAATATTAGTGAACACAATAGAGGCTGTAAAAGTGATATAGGAATGTCTGATTTTAGAATTTTGTTGAGAAGTTTTAATAGTTATTGGGAACGAGTGATATGTGAAGCATTGCTGATAAGGTCATTGGATCCAAAGATTAATGTGCAGAGTGCTGTGACTACGAATGTTTTGAATGTTTTTAAATAGTTTACGTATGTTAAATCATGTTTGTTTTTTTTTAATATTATTAAAATAATTGAAAATTTTAAATTACATTAATTTTTAAAAATTAGAATATAAGTAAAAAATTTAAAATTTAAAATTAATTTAAAATATATTTTTAAAAATATTTATTTATTAAAAAATTAAATTAATAGAAAATAATTTGTTTAAATTAAATGTTAATTCATAATATTTTTAGTTGGTTTTGAGTACCTGAAGATGATAGCTGTGCTATCGAAATATATCGTACGAAAGGTTTTTTATTGGCGTTATCGTTTAATTATTATTATTATTATTATTATTATTATTATTATTATTATTATTATTATTATTATTATTATTATTATTATTATTATTATTATTATTATTATTATTATTATTATTATTATTATTATTATTATTATTATTATTATTATTATTATTATTATTATTATTATTATTATTATTATTATTATTATTATTATTATTATTATTATTATTATTATTATTATTATTATTATTATTATTATTATTATTATTATTATTATTATTATTAAATATCTTGACTTTATAGTTTTGTCAAAAAGAAAAGTCATTCATAATTCATGAATTAGAAATGGTATTTTGCAAATTGTTTCAGAAATAACAATAAATTATTTATAACAAAATTGTCATAGCAATCAAACAAACAAAAAAGGAAAATATTTGAAATCGACTTTGAATATTAATGGTATATTATTAAAATTATATTAAAATTTTATTTATTTCATTAATCAAACTTTCAAAACTTTTATTAATTGAGATTCTCAAACCTTTCGATTATAGGCAAAAATTCTAACAAATAATTATATAAAACGAAATCAAATTAATTTTTATTTTTTGTTGTTAAAAATATTATTTGAATTTTAAATTGATAACATGAAAATCTTTTACCGAATAAGATGTTAATTTTTATTTCAATTTATTTTTAAATTACGCTTTCTTGCTTGAAATAATAATTTAAAAAATTAAAAATATAAAATACCTCAATAAAATATTTATTAAACATCACAAAAAATTCCAATTCTTTTGAGAACGTCCTAGATCAAAAATCCAGAAAATTAAATAACATTTAAACAAAGAAATAGTGTAAAAAATGATTTATTTCTCGGGAATTTCCTAAAAAAATTTCTAAAAATAAAGTGATCTATAATAAAATTTATGCTATTAAAAAATTTAATATTCCACTATGGAAATGCAAAATAGTTTGCAATTTTTTGTTTAAATTAATAATTTTATTTACCAATTATTATCGTTATTAAACCATGTATCATTGTCATAGCTACGTCATTATTACTTTCTTCTGGTTTTCATGATATATCATTATTGGTTGTCATTTTCGATCATAATTGTTATATTTGTTCAGATTGTTTCATCGAACGGCATTCTAAATTTCATATTCTCAATATCACAAATACTTTGCCATGATTTTTACCCATGTCCCCAAATTGTCCTTTCGTTAAACTATCCATACATAATGATCATATTTGTTTATATAGTTATATTAATGTCATTTATATTCACAATTTAAAACATAATTCATTACTTTATTTTCCTATTAATCGAATCATTATTGTCTTCATTATATTTATTCATGTGCTCATTATCATTATAAATAATTTCTTGACTCACTTTGATCTACACCTCAGTGGTAAAAACAGATAAATCTCCAATATAGCAACCTCAGAATTTGCACAAGGCCACCACAAAGTTTCAAAAATGCATGTGAATACAAAGACATAATTTTGAATTCAGAGGTGAATAATCAGTTCTAAACCTGAAAACCAACTGAGAATAATAACAGATAGATAACCAATGTCTCAAAAATTTCGTAAGTTTTCCAAATGCCAATTGAAAGCAGTCAAAGAAGAATTTGATCAACTACTACAAGAAAATGTTATCCAAGACAATAACAATAGATGAGTTTTATCATTAGTTGTCATTTAAAACACGACGGCACATGCGGACCACGAGAAGATTATAGACTCTCAATAATGTCTCAGTTCCAGACAAATTTCCGCTCCCAAGGATATTGGATATTCTTGATGGCTTAATTTAAAGAAAAAATTTTACTTATAATCAAAACTTATTACAAAATACCGGATTCCAGATGAAGACATAAAACTGCAATGATAACTTGATTTGGTTTATTCCAAAATAATAATACGATGCCATTTGGGTTGGGAATTGTATTTCAAACATTCTAGAGACCTGCAAGTACTTTGTATCGCTTATATAGATGATGTTTTAGTATTGTTTGGTAGCCTCGAAAATCACTAATTTCACGTCTGAATCTTTCTTCAAAAACTTTATGCAGCCGGTCTCAAAGTCAATATCTGGCAGTGTAAATTCATTAAAGAAGAGATACGATTTCTTGGGCACGGATGCTGAGAATCTTCATTGGAGATATCGGATGTTACCACTATCTGATCTCATATTTATCTGGTATTTTGACTCCACTGTATGATTTTGATAATGAGAGCAACAGGAACAAGAGTAAATTTATTTGAGACAAATATCATGATAACGCATCTGAGTAAGTCAAAATAGCCTTATCCCTAGCAGTTCTTAATGAATATCAAGATTCATCCTTGCCATTCACATTATACACGGTTGAATCATCAACAGCTGTTAAAGAAAGCCTTAACCAAACGGATATAGAAGATGACCTAATACCAATTTGCATTTTTCTCTTAGAAGCTGTCAGAAATAAAATATTCAAAATTTGACAGAATTTCTGGTAATAATCTGGTGACCAAACACTTCAAATCATATCTTCTGGATTCCTTATTCAAAATAAAGACCGATCACAAGCCTTTCATATATATCATGTCGATGAAAGAACCATCTATAAGGCAATGGGAGAATTACCATCCCTCTCGGTGTACCTTCAAGATCAAATGCATAAAAAGCAAGGAGAATGCAATGGTTGACCAGCTAATAAAGGTTGGACAATGATTAAATTATTGTAAAATCTTTGTATATTCCACACGGAAATACATAACAACAAGTAGCAGCAAAAAAAGAATTAAAGAGAAGGGTGACTCATCAAAATAACTGATTATCGAAATAAATAGTTATTAGAATCTCAGACGTATCAAGTCAGGGTTGTCATCAGTGTAATCATCCTTAATAAATGCATTAATTTTCTCCATCTTAATAATAAAATTGCACTAAATATCAATTTATATAGTAAATAGTAAGAAACCAGATTAAGAAAGATTTTGTTGGGAAACCCTGAGACAATCACGGAGGGTAGAATCGTTGATGTCGCCAACAGGAAAAAACATGTACGCAAACTGAGAAGTCAAATAACTTGATTCAACAGAGTGTGTTCTTAAAGGAGCAGTATTAGAGAGCGGTAACAGGCTGCGGCATCTAAAGAAGGAAAATACCTACCTCACATTAAAAGAAAATATCCGGACTGGAATACCACAACATTCCCGTGCCCCCTACATAATCACAACCAGTGAAATAAAGCTTCAACGCGTTAGAAGTATGTTAACAGAAACCAATCAGTACCGAATGGCCCTGACACTACAACATAAGATACTTACTAACAAATTACGTCAAGGAAAACCCGAACATGGGCAGAAGAAGAGGTTAAAGATGGGCAGGTTATTGGTTCAAGTTTGAAAAATGACTTCAATCCTCCTTAACAATTGAACTATTAAATGAGCAAAGGATGTTAATCATATACATTTAATCTTTTTTTATTATTCGTATTTTCGTATATTATACAATGAGTTTATATAAAACTTATTTTAGCTTAATTTTGAGTTCTCGATATTGTCTCTACTATAATTTAATAAGCGGACCATAATATAAAATGAACATGAAACCTTCTATGACAGCTCTTGAACTCAGAGGTTTACCACTGTATTAGCAGTCACGGCAATATGGCTCATCTTTTACTGGTAACCGCCTATTGGTACACAATTCCATCGTTATTTGTTACGGGTACCTAGTGGTTATTTTTTCTTATATGCGTATCTGATGGGAAAACCCTTGGGGTGTGTGCACCTGGAAAGATTCTTCCTCATCAGGTACTCATCATAATAATAATTTCATTTATCCATATGGTAAAATTAAATATTTTAATTATGCATTTCAATAGCTATGAAATTCTCAATCAAATGTTATTAAAATATTTTATTTAATCCTGAAAAAATACAGGAACCCGCATTTTTATCTAGGAAAATAAACGACTCTTACAAAATGTAATACATTTAAATAATAAATTATTTTTTCTTTTGCCTGTATTATATATTTTTCTTAAACTTTAACATTAGCTATTTTAATTTTTAAAATTTTTTTAAAAATATTTATTGTACTTATATTTTTGCCAGGTAAGTTATAAGTGAATTATTCATATTTATTGTTGTTTTTATTGTTAGAATATTATTATTCTATATGGTAATGTTCTTTGAATAGACACCTTTTTATTAAGCAAATGAATATTTTTAACTAACAATAATTTGCACAACTTCAAAATTTCGGATGAATTTATTTTTCCATATTTTGCCCTAATTCTATAAAATGATTTTATTCATCATTTTTAATTTTGAGGCCATGAAAAAAATACAAAATATGTTTCATTATACAACATGAAGTAATGAAAATTTTAATTAAAAATCCATTGACTTAATTATTTTTACAATTTAATTTTTGAGCCAAAGAAAACGACCATTTAACCAATCTAATTTTGTGTTTTATTTTCATCCAATCAAATCCGAGTGACCTTGAGCAAATGACATTTCAGAAAATTTTTGTCAGTTGTACATACATATTATGCTGAAAATTTCAAATATTCTCCATGTCTCGATACCGGAAAATTTTTCTCTTAATCATCATCAATGTTTCATTATTTTTCACTACATTCCTTAATGAAATGGTTATTACAATTTTTCCCGCTTATAGAACTAATCAAATTGTAGAAAAAGTTAGCAATGAAACCAATGATGTAAGAAATTTTACCGGCATCATCAATAGTCAAATTGATAATTCCAGAGTCGCCTCACTCCTCGGTATCAAGTACGCCACGCAGATCGTAGCTTTTCCCATTTCAGGCATAATTACAGATAAAATCTCACCTGAATTAGTGATGCTAATTGGTTTAATACTCGAATCAATATCATATTTTTTCTACGGTGCCAGTGAATCATTTCCTATAGTATGTATCGCTAGATTTATTGATGGAGTTGGATCTGCGTTTTACAGTACTGCTGCGTTGACGTTGATTTATATTTTAACTCCGTCTTATCGATTTCGTAACAAGCTTATTACAATTAATAGTATTTGTTCGTTTATTGCAATTTCAGCGGCTCCTTTAGCTGCAGGTGCCTCTTATCAATACACTCTATTATGGACAGGAAACGCTAACATTGCTAGATGGGCAACCTTTTCAACGATAGGACCTTGTTTAATTATAATAACTGTTGTTACTTTAGTTGCTGGATTTAATAACAATTCAACCAGAAAATCTACTCATGAAAATGACTCAAATCAACTTTCAAAATCAAATCATTATAATTCCAATGAAAGTTTCACACATATTGGAATTATTGCCAGAGATCCTTATATTCTTATTAGTGTTGTATATTTAGCTGTTTTCTCAATACCTCTTTATTCTTTTCAGGCTACTTTACCGACATATATGTATAACAAATTTGGCTCAGATGAAACAAAACAGGGATTGGTATGGTTTGGATGTTTGTCTTCGATTCCGGGATTTCTATTTGGATCGATAATATATCATAAATTCATTGAGAAATGCTGTTTAGTGTGCATGCTTAATTTGATAGTAATTGGAATTGTGTCGATATTGATGGTATTTGTGGAACCCTGGTGGACAACTAGCATCATTTTGGGAATCATTAATTTTTCAGGTTCACTTATTGAAGTAATTCTAATCCCGTTTATTGCAACCTTAACAGATACTCGATATACCGGTAATTACGGAGGTAGTTCAAGCTTGACAATGCTTTCATATACTCTTTCTGGAATTTTTGGAACGTTTCCCGTTGGCTTTATTGTAGAGAAAACTGATTTTAGTATTTTATGTTATATTTTAGCTTTTTTATGCATTCCTTTTTCACCTGCAATTTTGTTTTGTAGGAAATACTTCAAGAAGCCAGAGATAATATATTCTATTTCAGAAAATGACGAGATTCTGTTATAGATTTTTATATTTTTTATTCATAATAAATCACAGATTACATTTTTAATTACTGCTCTGGATATTTATTTATTTATTTTTCTATTCTTTTATTGATTTTGCTTTCCTAGGGAAACAAACAGATTGACAGCAAAACAAATTGATTACATTCAGACATTATGTGTTTCTGTATTGATTATGAACTGTGTAGTTATGTTTGAGTTATGTGTGTGACTGGCTTGTGTGTTTGTGCTTGTGTGTATGTGTATGTATGTATGTTGTCGCATGTTTGCGTATGAATGTGTGTTGGAAAAAGCAAACAGTTGCAAATTTATTGATACAAAATACATTTTCAAATTGAGTTGGTTATTTCTGTTTTAATTGTACATCAATGTTTTAATCGGTCTGTTAATTAATGATTTTCTACATACTACAATTTAAATTGTGTGGTATGATATAGAATACTTTTAAGTATATTTATTTTTCATTCTAATTTTTATTAATGTAGAAAAATGATGAAACTCAGTTTGAATCAAAAATTATTTTTAACTGTTATTGAGGCATTTTCTGTGTTTTTAACAGTTTTTCTGAGTCAAATGATTACAACAGTTTTCCCTGCTTATTCATCCGTAAAAACTGAAATTGAGAATGTTTCTATCGCATCGACAAATTGTTCAAATGATAATCCCAGTAATGTGTATGTATCGATTCTTATTGGATCAAAATATGGCACGGAATTAATTATGTTTCCTATTGTTGGTTGGATCACTGATCGCAGTCATCCGCCACAGATTTTGTTTACTGGAGCTCTTATCGAAGCTTTCGCTTGCGTTGTTTATTGTATTTCTGATAATTTTTACAGCTCAATTTTAGCGAGAATAATTGACGCAATAGGCTATTCAATAGTATCCACTTCAGGATTGACAATTATTTATACAATATATGTGAATGAAAGATCTCGCAACAAAGTTATCACTTTTGATAGTATTTTGGTATATATTGCTGGGAGTACGTCTCCAATCATAGCTGGGGCTATTTTTGAAAGTGCCAGTAAAATTAATAAAGATTCTGCCCGGATTTTCACATTTGTATGGCTGTGTCCATTATTTATCATATTAGCCGTTGCAATAAGTCCGTTTGCTTTCAGAAATTCTTATATGTCTCGGTATTTTGGGATATCTGTAGTCAAGAAAAAGAGTGTGGAGTGTAAGAAATTTCAAAATGGAAAAAACGAATTAGATATTAACAATTCGTTATTGGTAAAGGAAAATGATGGAAATAATATTGATTCAACCCTTCAACAAGATTGCAGTGAAAGTATACCTAGTTCAGGTAGTAAAAATGCAGATCAATTTATTGATCATAAAATGGTGCCAAATAAAATGAGTTCTTCTTTGTCGCTACCGGATGTAGATGTAATCGATAGTTCACAAACGAAATCAAAAAATCATTTAGAAATGAAAAAGCAATTAAGTGCGGCTAAATTATTAAAAGATCCTCACGTAATGGTCGTACTAACAGTTCTAATGTTTAATTCTCTGATTGGTAATAGCTTAGAAACGACATTGCCAATATTTATGATTAAGAAATTTTGTTCAGATCAAACTCAACAAGGAGCTGTTTGGCTGTTTGGATTCTTTTCATTAATAGGATTCTTTTTATCAAGTATGCTCTTTCATTTAAAGACAAGTGTTTGTTGGATTTTACCAATGGTTGGTATAGTTATTAATGGAGCAATATGCATTTGTATATTTTTCAGTAAACCTTGGTGGGTAATCGGTGTATGTTTAGGATTCATGTTTTTTTTCTCCTCAATGACCGAATGTATTTTGATTCCGGTTGTACCTAAAATAATTGATATAAAATATTCAAAATCGTACGGAAGCGCATCAGGGTTAACGCTACTTACATTTACGATCAGTGGACTGATTGGTACATTTCCAATTGGACCGTTGGTTGAATATTTCGGTTTTTTGACACTGTGTATTCTGCTTTGCTGCTTTACGTGTTTATTATCCCCGTTTATGGCTTGTTTAAGAAAATATTTTAAATAATGTTATAATAAAAATTGAGTTAATTGATATCTCAAATCAGTAAATAAAACATCTCAATCTTGTCCTTTTATTTGAATTTAATAATAATAATAATATTTTTTTAAATAAAAATTTTTCATTTTACAGCAATAATAATAACTTTATAAAAAAAAAGATAATAATAATAATAATACTTTATTATAAATAAAATCATTAGCAAATTAAATTGAACATGCAATTAAAATGAAAGTGTCATAAAAAACGAAACAATACTTTTTGAAACGAAACCCATTTGGAAAAATAGACAAATTATATTCAGAAAAACTAATTAGCAATTAAATATTTTTGTTCTGTGAAATAAAAAACGATTATAAATTCCATAACATGTTGATTAGAGTTACATGAAATCTGTATGAACCTTATAATGATCTTTGTGCATTAGCAATGACACATAAAATTTACGCAAGTGCATCCGACTACCTTCAGTTTTTCGGTACTCAATAAAACCTAATAAACTCTATTGTATACCTTTCCTGGTACATTGGAAATCACATCACTTGCAATGTTGCTTAGGATTGAAGAAAATCTGCAAAACTTGTAAACATGGTGTATGAATCTCAGTTATCATGTTTGGCAAAAACAATATCGTCTAGAATTCGTTTGTGAAATGTGGAAATTAAGTATTAACATTTAGCGGTAAAAGGATTGGGATGACTCATAAAAATAAGGAAAGAGTATCAGGAAAAATAAATTAAGTAAAAAGATAAAGAAATAAATAGTTTTAAAACAAAATAGTAAAAAGTAACATCAGTAACACTGAAAAATCATCAAATTTAGTGAAAAGATTATAAAATTCGAGAAAAACAAAATAGTTATGTATAAATATGAAATTAATGTTACAGGGTTTTACACTTAAAAATCTAATATTTCAAATAAAAAACTACTGATTACCAAAATACAAATATATTATAATATAATTACAAAAATATGCATAATATAATATAGGGTGTGGATCGATAATTTTGAAAGTAATTGATTTAAATTTGACATAAAGAATAATTAAAACCATATTTAGCCGCTACGTAAAAAACCGGTATGTAACCGCACGTAAAAAACAACTATCATATGAAATTAGAGGCAAGATTATCACAAAACATGAAACTGGAAAATCACCAATGCAAATGAGTATCAAATATAAAGCAGTATGCAACGTAATTAACACTTAAAAACTGGAAGAACATATGCTAAGAAGACTAGAGCTCCAAGGACAAAGAAAATAACACCAGATGTTGAACAATAATAAAATAATAATGGATAATTGTTTAATTTACGAAGTTGCAGAAATCAGAGAATTAATTGAACAAATCGGCCATCAGCTTTTACTACTTCCTCCATACAGCCCCCATCTAAATGAAATTGAAGAATTCTTTGCAAAATGGAAAGGCTACATAAAAACAAGAAACTCGAATACGACTCAAGGATGTTCTACTGTTTCTGTTGAAAATTGTAATGAGGTTTTTAGGGATGTGAGACGGTATGCTAAAAAGCGGTAAAAAGAGAGAAGTTCTGATTAAAAATTATTTTGATGATACTTTGGGACTGTTATCTTGTTTAGTTGGTTTATTTATATGTAAAATGAAGTTTAAATGAAAATTTTCTTGTAAATACAATTTTAATTTTTTATCCAGTTATTTTAAGTGAAAACCCCGGTAAAATAAAAGAAAATAAATAAAATATAGAATATTAATAAAAAAGATAATTTTAATAAAATATTTGAAAATTTTGTTTTAAAACATCATAATTTATACGCGAAAAATCACGCTATAAAGGCCCGTGCTGAATAGGCAAAAGTCAGTATTTTTATTCTTTTATGAGATTAAACTTCAAAGATTATCTTTTATTCTATTAAGCAAATAATTTCATTAGTGAGTATGATTATATATTTTTTTGTTGTATTTATAATTATATTCGAAATTAAATACTCGTATGACAAGGGGTTAAATTACTACGATTTAAAATGTTAATAAAAATCATTACAAATTAATCTTAGGACTATCTATTTCATCCCTGAAATGTTTTCTACTTTTATTTAATTTAAAACTCCCTAATTTCAGTTTAGATATGTATAATAAATAGAAAACAAGTCAAACATCTAGAAAAATCAGTTTATTATCAACACAAAAGAAACTTACGAAAAGAACGATACTGATATAAACCAAAATTTGGAATTTATTGCATGGAGTTTCATGACACTAACTAAAAATCCAGATATTTGCAAATATAAATTTATCCGGCACATGGAATGCCATAAAACTAGATCACTGAGTAGATTATGCAATCAATGTATAAGCTGATCTACTGTTGGAGTAAGTCGGTTGAATTTACCGGTGTGCGTAAAACAATTTAGATTGTGACACACTGGAGTAAGGAATGTCATGACAAATCGATATTGTCATGACAACCCGAAGGAATGTGCGGGCTAATAGGTCAATTGAAATTGATTTCTTTGAGCAGGATCAAAATTAGCAATTTATTATTTACCCATAGGCATCATAAGTACTAATATTATTATAATTATTATTTAAACTTAAAATTTTTTTGACTATGAATCAGTAAAGATTTCAGTGTTTTTTATATTCACGATTTGTCGGCACAGCCTTTATCAAAATAATCTGTCAAAAATTCATAATTATCAAAAAAACACCGATATATTTTCAAATTCATAGTCATATTATTATCGCTTTTATTATTCTTAATATTATCATTGGTCGAACACCAAAAGATTGATGATTTGGTAAGTTCCTTCCACGGTTTCCACACGAACGACAAGTTTCGCTAATGCATATGGAACGACAAACTAGTTGATGTGTTCTTATCGACCTAACGCGACTCGCAACTCTGGCTGGCTCAGAAAAAACGAAGATCAGTCTCACATTAACGTTACAGAATTAAATTCAGTTTTAAAAACCGTTTACCTGGCAATTTAGTGAGGAATAAAAGAATTGAACTAATGGCTGACTCAGCGACAGCTATCAGCCAGTTAAGGACAATACTCAATAAAGAATGCAGAATACATGTTCATGAAGTTTTTTGAGGGAAGATAGAACAGCAAAGCCTGAAACCGAAAAATTTAAAAAAAAAAGTTTTTGTAAAACAAAATTTAGCGAGATGAATAACCCTAGACCAAATGGTATTGTGACTCGAGTTTATTCATTTAACAGTGTGGAAATCGATGGAATTCTACGTCACATAGCCGATTTCCGAGCGGCATCACAACAAAAATCGGACAGAGACATCGAACATTCAAATAATGAAAGGAGTCTCGATATCGAAGAAGAGAATTTTAAAAGGTGAGACAATAAACCTGTGCAAACCACAAAGAAGCATTCTTATCTTGATCAATACGATCTCGACACTGATCACGAGAGAATGTTGTAAAATACTTTCTTTATATATTCCGGTTTAATGTAAATGTAGATTTTCAAATTGTACTTGTGCTTCACATTATAATATTAAAACACTGTTACTGTTATCGTTATTATTAAATTATTACTATCCTTATTCTTTTAACTATTAATATTATTGTTAATAATTATTATTATTATTTAAGCTTAATTATCAATGGACATTAAAATTAAATATTTTAACGTATATTTTAAAATGTGTATAACTTTAACAATGGTTAACTAAGTTAAAAGATTATTTTTAAATTTCAAATGTATTTTTTCGTATATATTTTAAAATAACCATAAATTAATACGCCTTAAAATAAAGTAAATAATTATTTTTAAATTTCTAATGTTTTTAATTTTCAAAAACTTTTTTTGAAATTATAGTGAAATTAAATACAAAAAGGAATGTTCCATTTTTAATTTGTTTATATATTCTTATAGGTACAAAATTTTATTGAAATACACATTTTAAAAAGATAACTTATGATTTCGAATTAAACGAATAAGTTTTAATGACATCTAACATGACGACCACGTCAATAGAAAAATTACTAAGGAAACTGACACCAGGAGAATTGACAAAATATGGAGATATGGAACTATTTATCCAACAATCCGAGTTCGTCAAGATATGATGTTAGGACTCTGGATCAACGAGGAAATCGATAAAATTTTATCAATTTTTTTTAAATTTTTAGTTTTATTGAATAACATCGCAATATAAAATCAACATTAAACTAGTGTCGCCTCCAGTATAGATCTATATATAGTATTTTGGTCACTTCAATGAATAAATTCTTAGATTTTGATTTCATTGAATAATATTTCTATATAAATCTACTTTAAACTAGTGTCAACTCCAGGACAGTCCACAAGTAATATGTAAATCACTTCAATGATTAACATCAAATTTTAATTTTTACAGGTTTTAAATTTTATCAAATGTTTTAATATTCAAATACAAGCAACTTTTTATACAAATATTTTATACATAAAACATTTGATGTTATTGTTATCACCATGTATTATAATGAGGATTATCGGTTAATATATAGGATTTCAAGAGATGGTATTGTCAATGTTCATAGGAATCTTTTATCAAACAACTTAACATTTAAGATGTAGAAGGATATTATCCTGTTATAACTCTAAAATTTTTCACAACTAAAAATTCCTTGAAATTCTTTCGCAACTTTAAATTTACTAAAACTCAAAAATGTTTCTCAACCCAAAAGTTTAAATGTGTTGAAACATCTTCTATATACTATGCAACAACAACATTAACACCACCTTCAAAAACCGTCATAAATTAAGGTTTGTGATAATTGGTATATTTCAGAGATTTGTATTCTTTCGCTAGTCAAATATTTTTGAAAGGTATTTTTTCGACATGAATAAAAATTAAGTTTGTAAATTTTACAACTTAATTTTTGAATATTCTTTTATACATTTTTTCTTTTTAATTTTGGAACTACTAGATACATTGAGCAAAATGCCGAAATAGATTCTGATTTTCAATAAAATTAACATTTTTGCTTGGCTTAAATTTAATTTTAAAACATTTTAAACCTAAAATTTTAAAAAAAAATATTTTTTATATAATTTAAAATTTTTAAAAACAAATTTGTTTTTTTTTTTTTTTGCTTTTGTTTAATTTAACATTTATTAATTTAATCTTTATAAACTTTAATTTTTTTAAAACTTTAAAATGTTTTTCTATATCTTATATCTTTTCTATATCTAGTGTCATTTTTTGTCTTCAAAATTCTTAATAAAATTAAAACTAAAGAAAGTTTTTATAAAATTCAGAGCAAATTAATAAAAAGTTCTTGAGTTTTTAAAGTCTTATGAAAGATGTATGTGAAAATCTTTCTTCTTAAAGACGCAACAAAAAAAAGCCTTCAAACAACCCTCCACAAACAACTTCAAGACCTAAATACAATTCTGCTATGATTTTTATTCCTGACCGTCTTCCTTTTTTTGCTATAAAATTGTTTTAATCTTTAAGTAAAAGTATTAGAGTTAACAACAAATTAGACTGGAGATTTCACTATTTTCTTCTTTGGTGTTTATTGATAGATGCTTATCTAAGATAAGAATTGCCTCTTTGAATCTGCGATTTTTTTGAATGTTGTCTCCGGCCAAGATTTTAATAAAAATCTTTTTCTTTCTTTCCTTGGTTGGTATTGTTGGAGATGCCTGTATACCGAGGATTTTCCGGTTGGGTCTGGGTGTTCTTTAATTCTTTGATGTAGGTCCATGAGTGTACTTCCAATATATATTTCTTTGCATACATTGCACGTGATGCAGTAGATAATGTTTTTTCTGAAGCATATTTTTTTTGGTGTCTGGCAATTTTCCATTGTGCAAATGCTTTCTTTTTTGTGTTGTTTGACAGTGCTTGCCTCAGTGTCTATGACTTTTGTGATATACGAATTGGAAGGCCAGTGTGATTGAAGTCCGGATCTTGAAGTTGAGATGTCACTGATGAATGGAATGCTTAGATCAAAGTATTTCTTCTTTTTTTGTGTTCTGTCTATAGGTGTTTTTGGTTTTTAATTCAGTATTTCGATGTTCTGCTTGTGGTATCCGTATCTGCGTAGGACTTTATCGAAATTTAATTGTCGTTTATAGTTCTCTTCTCCTTCAGTATATCAACTGGCTATCTTCTGCTTTTCGTTTTTTATAGCATTCAAGTATAAAAGTGCTAATCTTTGATGCATAAATATTTCTTTACAAGCTGAATTTTTGTAGAATCCGTGGGTTGGTGTGTCTACATCTATTTTGATTCTTAAATCTAGTAGATTGAGGAATCCATTTTCGTCTGGATATTCTATTTCAAACTTAATATTCGGATGAGCCACATTGAATATATGAAATATTTCTTTCTTTTCTTTCTTGTTCTTGGTCGTGATAAATATATCATCTGCATATCTTGCGTAGAAACCAATGGATTGTATGGTCCTCAGTGTCTGTCGTTCGAGGTAATCCATAAATATGATTGCTATCACGCCTGATGTGCTAGAGCCCATTGGTAGACCCTTAATTTGATCGAAGGTAAAATAGTTATTTTCGAGAATAACTTCGCAGCAAGGGCTTATTTTGTTATTCACTTATCTGATATATTAATTTATGCTGCTACCAAGGAATCATAGTTTTTTACTTATAATAATAATAATAATAATAATAATAATAATGTTGGTAAATTTAATATTCTTCGATGGATAAATATATCGGTCCGACTCCTCTTTTCAATAATCAATAAGACAAAATCCCAACAAAGAAATTTTTATTCACAAATATTTACCACAGGGTACAGTTCTTTAATCGATCAATAAACACCTTAAGGGTATCACTTAATAAGTCAATTGCAATCTGATTAGAATTTGTATTTGTTTCTCACGTTTACTTAAAATAATATTAATGAATTAGTGTAGAAACAAGCCTTTCAAAACAATGAAAAATAATATGCATTATAATTTATCCTCTCAATAAAGTTTCGTGAGTTAATAAAATCACGAGAAATGACAAATTTTATTCAAATATATTTGCGCATAAAATGTCATTTGTATTTTATTACATTGCTGCTGGATAATTTGCAGGATTTTCAGACATCTTTTAAAGCGTCTTCAAGTTCCTCAGGTTCTGCAGAAATCCCGTGTTTGTGTGGATTTTCCATGTTGTGCAGGTTCTACATTTTTTCTCCACTTTGTGATGAATATTCACAAGATGCCTCCTCTGAAAACAGAGTCATTTCGAAAACAATCAGAATTAATAGAAAAGTAAGTTTGATTTTTCTAAAACTTTAAAATGAACTTTTCTTTTATTTCCAGCAGATTTCAAGCGCAAATAATATTTAATATCGCATGAACGAAACTGTCAACCTATCTTTTTGTCAGTAGTTTCTAAAGTCATTCAAATATCAGCTGCTTTCCTGATCTCTTTTCTACTTACTTAAATCCGATTTTAATAATTAAATGTTTAAATTAAATATTGGGAAAATATTAATTGGATTTTTATTACGCTAAATTGTCAAATTTTTATAAATATTTTACAGAGTTTACTAAATATCCAACGATAATCTTTGATATAAAGGAGAGCTTGGGGGGGGGGGGGGTTGGGTAAAAATTACACGTAAAAATCAATCTTTTACACATAAATGTATTGATTTTTGATTAAAATAATTTGTGTTTATAGCTAGTTAATTTTGCAATGATATATTTTTTATTGTTTGTCTATTAATGATAATAAAAATAATAAAAAATAATAATAATAAAATATAATAAAATTCATAATAATAATAATAATAATGATAAAAATAATAATAAAAATTAAAAAAATAATAATGAGACAAATAATAATAAAAAAATAAATAATAAATTAACAAATAATAAATAAAAATAAATAATTAAATATGATTAAGATAATAAAATCAAATCATCAATTCAAATAGCTCTTATTTAATGACCCTAGGTTTTATTTCTGTCAAAGTGCACTGGAGTCCTCACTTCTTACTACTGTAAATATTTATTTGTGTACATATAATTTGAGATATTCAATAAACCTTTTGTGAACCAAACATCTAGTTTTGTAAGAACATCAAAATCGAAAACTCAACACAATTATCATCCTCCAAAGTATCCCATAAATTTTTGTTACAGAAATCGCAATTTTCAACATTTTCCGTACAACATGTAATTATAGAATGATCCACATGAATTATTTCTGTAATATATATTCCTGCAATTTCATAGAACAATACTTGACTGGATAGCCAGCTTCAGAGTAGACATAAATAGACTATTCAAGGAGAAGGATGAGGCACACCAATGAGTGAAGAAACTGAAAATGAAGTTTATAGTAATGGAAGCAACCTGATTCAAGCTGAAACATGAAAACGTTGCACCAAGCAAATTTCGTCATGAAAAAACTAGCAGTACAGGAACAGTGTGGCATTCGTGTTCAGAGTAAGCGACTCAAACAGTTCCAATCTAAACAAAGACAGCTAATCTTGGACGATGTATTTGCCAAGGAGTTCGTCTCTAAGGCGATCTCAATGGAAATATTTTTACATGAGAGAGAAAGTTACAGAGCCAATCCATACATACTCAATAACCGACCAAGCAATTTCGAAAGATGTAAGCCATTGAAGATTTGGTCATCTAAAAAAGCAAGCCGATATTCTATTATATTCGTGATTTGATGATTAAATAGAATAATTTTAGTCATCAAAATAGCTTGTTCCACCTATCTTGTTTTAGTTTAATTCTACAAATTTTTGTTTATACCCACAGTCAGTCGAATATGAAGCTATTTGATTAATTTTTTGTGATTATCAAGGATTTGGGGTACCACACATATATGATCCAGTAATGATTCAATACAATTCGATATGGAACCCGTTATGGAACGTCTTTGCAATATCATCAAAATTTCACACTAATCTCCTTTGTTGTCAATGTTATCATCATTATAACTGTTGGGCAAAAACTAAGATTTTAAATGTTTGTTTATCTGGCACGACATCCGATAAAATTCGGGCGCGCAAAATCCTAATAGACGAAAATTTATCAAATACAGTCTCTTTAGCAATAAATAATATATAAAGTATTAAAAAATGTTGAGAAATACAAAAAATATGTAAAAAATAAATAAAAACATTTCAAAAGAATTGAAAACACTTAAAAACTAGCAAAATTAACCGATTTCTTCAAATTGGCTCCAAATTCATCGAAAACGCTTAGATTCTAGAAAATAACTATGAGAATTAAGCTTAAAATATAATTAAAAACACTAATTAAACAGAATCACAAAAATCTGTAAACCAGGAGAAAAATGATGAAATATTGTAAAAACGTGTAAGCGTTTTGTTTTACCGCATCAAAAAACATGCGTATAAAACCTCCCTATATAAGTCGACATTATTTCTTCAAGAAAAATCTTAGATCTTTATTCGGAGAAGCTTCAAAGTGAGGCGAACCTATGCCAAAATTTTATTTTTATTTTTTTTTATTATTATTATAATTGTTAATTTTATGGTTATCATTGATTTATACATTAAAATTTCTTTTTGGTCTTTACTTTTTAATTTATCAACCCATATTTGAAATAGTATCAATCAACCTAGGTTTTAGTTGCCCACTTCAACATTTTGAATAAAAATTAGACCATATAAGTACCACTGATTTTCTAGACGATCGAATCTATTTTAACCATATTGTATTATTACTATGAAATTATCTATTTTTGAATAATGTATAAATTTCCTCGCAGCGACCAAGTCCGATGAAAGCCGCGCTTCCATGGTACTTGCCAATGTGGAATGTCTCATGATTAGATTTTCATTACCATTATGCAATAATAATAATTATTAATCTTTTTATTGTTAAGAGAAAAGAACCGAATTTCTTTAATCATTTGTTACCTCTATTATTATTATTATTATTAATATTAGTGATTATTATCATTAATTTTATAAATTCCCAATCATACGATTTAAAAAGTAATTACGACAGGCATGCAAGAAAATAAAATGATTTTTTACCGAAATAGTCTCGAACTAGTACTTCGGTGTGGATGCACCTGTAGTGAATGGCAGTTTGCCGGGTCAGTGCTCTTCTCCAAGAATCTCAACGCCAGACCCTCAATAGAGAGCGGCTGGTCACGACAAAGGTCTAACTATACAGTAAAAATGAAGAATAAAATTACTAGTAGAAGTCAGAGAGATGTAATGGTGACTCAAAATGCTTATATACAAAGAAATCCACTGTATTAATTTTGTCTAAAACGATTCAGAAATTATTTTGGTAAACATAGAAAAACAAAAGAAGAAAAGATAAAAGTTCCAAATTAATTTTACTATTTAAAAAACAAAGATTCGAAGGAATTATGAACATATCACGGTTTGTTTTAGGAGATTTTCTAATGTAATATGAGCTTATATACAAATAATTTTGTTAAAACGATTTGTTGAATTTTAAAATATTTTTTTATTTAATTTCTTTTATTAATTATCTTTTATTATGCCCACTCATCATCGAGAGAAGTTAATGCCAATAACAAATATGAGTTACGAATATAAGTCCAATGAAATAACCGGAGAAACATCTATGGAAATCACCAACTTAATTGTTATAAGAAAAATTAAAAATAAATTGAAGCATTTTTATTATTTAATTCATTTTCAGAATTTATCAGAAGTTTTTCAAGTAGTTTTGGTAGTCTGATAGCTTGTTGCTAGTTTCTGTGTTGAACTTGTATTCCACAGAGGTATGATTGTATCTACCATGGTTGAAAGTGAAAGGAGGTTTCAAGATAAAGATTCTTCTTATTTTCTTGCCTTAAACTAAACTTTGCAAACTTATTTGATGTCCAGTGGATCAGGATAAATGTATAATAGTGTTAACTTGACACTGTTTTTACAATTACCTTGTACGAAGAGAAATCTGAACACCTTCCGGCATCGTACTGATGAGAGTGATTAGCTCGAAACTAGTACGTTATTGGGAAATGTACTGGATATCAATTATTGTATCGTATATTCTTTGAATATAATCAGACATAGTGATTAATGAAATAAAACAATTAGGTTTTAAATACAGAAATGGCAGCTAAAAATCTAACGGGAATCGAAACAGTTCCGTAAATTTACTAGGCAGCAAATCTTCTTATCAAAAAATAAACTGTTATGAATAATAAAATTTTGTGATTTAAAGTTTTAATAAAATTATGTTGAGGTACAAGCTGGGAGAAGGCAAACAGAAAACATGTAAATGTCAAGAAAGGGAGATATATTTGCAATCCCAAACAATCCGGGAAGATTTTCTGAAGAAAAATTATTTTTCATTTATTGCTATTAGAAATAAAATCATGCTATATTCGTTTATTATAATGTTTGCTTGTTAAAGTTAGATTTCTCAATGTTACTTTATAAAGTGAAGGATGACGATGGGTTATCATAATAAAGAGAAGTCAGAGAATTAAAATATAAAAACTATAAATGACATAAACTTATCTGTTATTGGATTCAGAGATAATTTCTATAAAGTTCCTCCAGACGATTGAGAAATTCTCCTGAAAATATCTGAGAGAAATCTAAAAATTGAAATCAATAATCGATATACCGAAATAAATTAGCTCTCACCCTGAGTAGTGGTGTAAAAGTAAGAAACTCCGTTCTATTTTTAGAAAGAAATTTCTTACTTAAATCAATTAAACTTTGAATTTGGAGTTTTAAAAGGAAGGGATCCAGAATTTAATATTTTTGACAACATTTTTGATTGAAACAATGTTATTAGGAACTTTTACATATTTCATTTGACGACAAAATTTGCAAAATCAATAAAATGAACAAAAATCCATTAAAAGTATGAAGCTCAAATATCTATCACTATTTCAGGACCCAGTATATTTTTATAATAATGTTGGGCCAGAACGTAAACGGCCTTGAAGAATTTTTAAACGGATCAGTAACGCACATGCAAATATAACATGCAGATTTAAATAAACCTATTAAACACCAATTAAACCCTATCAAATATGAGAAAAAAGAGAATTAAATATAAAATAATAAACATAAAAATAAATAAAAATAATAACAAAACGCACCAAGATTCGCACGATACCAACACAAACATAACAAGAAAACACAACAAATTCGACAAAATTGAAAAATTAATAAAAGTTCATGAAAATGAAACTTAAATCAAAAAATTTGAATTAGTAATAATTCAATAAAAATTCTAAATGAAAAATTATTAAAATAAATCAAAAAATAATAAAAATAAAGAATAGAATTCACTAGAAAATAACAAGGTCGAATTTTGTTTTACTGCATCAAATTTAACATGCGAGGTTAGGGACAGAAAATAGGTATAAATACTGATCCATTTTCACATTAAATTAAACCGTTTTTCGAAACAAACTATTTTGAAACCTTTTTAAAATTATTTTCAAAATCTTACTTTTAGGTGAGAAATGTTTATTTTGGAGCCCTCTCTCCACGTCACATCCTTGCAACCTCGGTAGAGCTCTGCTTGGATGTCGGCGTGGGGGGAGAGGTATTTTTATTTTTATGCAATATTATGCAATTTGTATTTTTATGGATTGACATGGATGGTAATTATGTTTATTTGTTTATACTTAATAAATATTATTAATATTGATAAACTGTTTTCTATGTTTAATAAATAAATAATTTTGTCGAAATTTTTCCGGCCCACAGCCAACACATAACGCAAGATAGCAAAATCTACATAGTACAGATTTGTGTAAGAGCGTGGAAAATCGCCAATGATATGTACCCGTGAAGACTCAGCGTGCGGAACGCAGGGGTTGTAACGTCAATATTATCCCTATAGCTGAAACGAGAAATAAGGAAGAGGTCTTTTGGCTGCTTCCTCGTTTCTCATTTCTGTAAAATCGACCTAAATTTATATTACACACGGCTCAAAATCATCACACCGAGTAGTCCAGTGGGCACTCAGTAAATACAATATAAACACAATATGCGCCTAAGGTCTATTAAAGGGAAAGGGTACGGGAATAAATTAAATTGAAATCGTTGATATAGCTTAATAGATAAATGACTTGAGTTTACAGTTTGAAATAAAATAATAAAAATTCATTAAATAAGTAATTCATTAATTCAATTATTGGTAAAAATTAAATGATTATTGAGTAAAAGGAAAGACCTCATTGATTAAATTAAGTTAATCCAAATAATTTGAGCAAAACTAATATAAGTCAGTGATTAAGGAACCGAATTTTCTTTAAAGTAAATTGCTGAGTGAAGCTAGATAATATAAATTCATTGATTAACAACAATTCGTTGATTGAAGTGGTTGGTTTACTCAGGGAATTCATTGGTTAAAATTAAAGGAATTTGGATAAAAGTAGGATAATTCTTCGATAAAAATCAAGTAAATATTCAAGAAAAAATAAAGTAAAGTTTGATTCATTGATTAAGAAAGTGGAAATAATTTAAAGTAGAGTAGTACATTGATTAAAGTACTTCATCAATTAAACTAAAGAATTATCGAGTAACAGTAAACTGATAAACGAGAAAATTAAGTATATCATTAGTTAAATCCCTGTAATTAAAGTGACTATTAAGTAAACTAACGTGATCCATTGATTAGCAAGCGAAACTTTCTTTTGCAAATTATATACTAAAGTAAATAATATGAATTCCTTGATAAATCTACCCGTTGATTAGAATAACGAAAATTGTCGACTAGATTGAACAACACATTAATTAGAATTAAAATAATAAGTCAAATAGATCCCCGAGTGCATACTAAAGGGCCAGGTCCGTAAGAGAATATAACCCCTCTTATCAACGTCCCATCGAGTAAAGGAAAGTAATATTCACGTTTTAACTTATCAAACAGCAATTCGTAACTGTGAGAGAACCCCTGTCAACCGAGACGTTCGTGAACCAATTTACATAGCATCAGAGTAGTACTTGATTTTTATAATCTTAAAAGGATGCATAAGAGCGTCGGGAGGAATTAATCGACGGAATGTAGCACACCTAAAGCTTCTAGATAAACCGCCCATCCGTTTTGAAAAAGTCACAACCAAACATAAAGCTAATAGAATTCGATAAGTTTAAATTTAGATAACTCTCTTAACAATAACATAGGCACCATTTATTTGATAATGACCTAACGTGGATGAATTAATTGAATCTGATAACGATGATATTTTAGACATGTCGCTCGAACGAATCGCCAGTCAAGAAACGGACAAACAGGGACGGGCCGGAGCCCCGCCAACTACGGGAATATTTGACCAGTTACGACAACAGTGGCCGTATCCTACTACTTGGAGGATACTAGGCTTGGAAAAGAACCCTTGCGGACTCGCGGGACAGCAATTAAGTTAAGATGCCGAATGTCGAAAAGTTTCGATGAGACGTAGCCTACTACTACGATAAGGCTCTGGAGCAAAGTCAGTGAGCCGAAGCAATGATCCAACGATGCCACAGAATGGAAGAGACATGGACGCGGCCAGAGCAAGCAAAGAAGTTAACCCAAGTACAATGATCTATTAAAAATACAGTATGTTGAGATGGCTTTGGAGCTAGAGAAGTTGAAAAGAGTAAACCAACAGCTAAAACCGAAAGAAATAATTCGGAACGTGATTGGACACCATCCGTCTACTGCAAATATCATTTATATCGGTCAAACATTGTCCCCTTCAAACTCCAATCAAACTGTCAATATGGACCACAATACTATCAAGCCCAAAACTAATAAATCTCGTTCCAGCAAAGCCGAGAGAGAGAGACGTCGGAGATTGAAGACAGTAGATTAATTGGACAAATGAAGAAGTTCATACCGAACTTCTCTGATCGAAATTGACCGATTAATCAAATAATTACATTTTTTAATAAATGATTTGTGTTTTTACATCGATAATCGTTTTGTAATCATCTTAAATTATAAATAATGTTCTTAAAAAAAAATAAAATGGTTTAATAATCGATATTAATTCAATTGAATTAGCGATAGAGGGATTCGTAATTAAAATGAGCATGAATACCTTCTGCGGTATGTTGTAAACCCAAAGGTTTTCTAGGGTATTAGCAATCATGGTAATATGGCTCATCTTTGACTAGAAACCGCACATTGGAATACATTTCCAACAACATTTTTGACGGGTATCTAATGGTTATGTTCTTATGCACGCATCTTCCGGGAATCCCTTGAAAGTGGCCCCAAAAATCTTATTTCTTTTCACCTATCAGGTGCCCAGCATTACCAACCTATTTTTTCAATTGCTTTATTGATTATTATGAAGAATTGTAGTAAACAAAATACAACTAGACTATGAGAAATTCTAACGATATATGGCGTATTATCATGTCAAAACTATGAAGCAAGGCCAGTGAGCCCAAAAACTGGTTTGGAAATGTCGGCACCAGAAAGGGACGTGCATTCGACCTTTGCAGTTATTAAAATTGATGTTGTATGAGGGAGTAGTAGCAAATTTTCAAATTCTAGAGCAAGAAAATTCCCAACTTAATTTAAGAGAAGATATCTAGGCAGGCATAACACAACATTCCAGTACCATAGAAGTAACGACTCGACAATTTGAACTCTAACTAGTCAATATTTGGTTAATGAGATTACCTATTTAGTACACTTGAATAAAATTAATAAAAATAAATTTTTTAAAATTTAAATTACGTTTTTTTATAATTTTTTAAAATTTTTTTAAAAATAAAATAGTAAATAAAAATGATAAATTACATTCAGCTGAATTTTTTTTGTAAATTGCCCATATTATTGATCAGAATATTTCTCTTTAATATCTAATTTTGTTCGAATGCATAATATGTAATTTTAAGCTTTAAAAGTAAATTAGCATTCTTTAAATGTATGAGATTATTAAATAAAGTTATTCACATTATTTATATCTAAATTCATTTTTTGGAATTATCAATTGCTTATTATTAAACGAAAAGTGATTAGTATTTTTAAAGCTGCTAGATATTACAAATAATGTCAGACAAAGTTTATTGTGAATTAGGAAAACTTATAATTGATTTATTAGTCAATTTTGAACGATTGCAGTTTTCTAGTGGATATGATAAAGTTGATGTTAGACTTTTGAATACAGTTTTTTAATACTAATAATTTCTGGATATCTTTATAGAATCCGAATTCCATTTATTTATTTTATTCGTCAACTTTAAAGCTTATCAATAAAGCAATTTCTGCTGATCAACGAGATGCGAGAATTTTTCGATTGAAATATCACCATATTTTGTCAAATGAAAGTGTTGATGAGTATTTATTTCATTGTTTATCAAAAATTCTATCAGATCTGATGGACATGTAATATTAATTCAAAATTAAAACGAAATCTAAGTTTTGATTGTTAGCGAAAACAATTATCAAAAGTTTATCCAACCTGTAGCTGATCTGCACATGAAATTAATGTCAATCGTCACAAATTTACAAGTCGAGCACGAAAAGATCGTTAAAGCAAATCGTTTGGTGCAGATTGAAATGCAGAAAAGACAAGAAAAGAAAGAAATTAAAGGATTAGATGCAGTAAGATTGCTCTAATAATTTTTACACACACACACACACACATATATATATATAGCATTTTGATTGGCCAATTTAAAACTTTGTTGAAAACTGATCAAAATTTATAATTAAATTGATTAATTAATTAATATGATAAATAATGTATTATTTTAGGGAGCATCCATTAAGTACGTCTCCTAAAATGGGGGATGGGGTCTTCACAAAAGGGACAAATGGGAATAGTAGGGAGGGGAAAGGTCAAGCGCTTAAGACATCACAGCAACATTGGTCGTTTAAATATTATACATAATGGATTAATGATTTTTGTAAAACTTTTCTATTATTTTTTTCATATACTATATATGGTAAGTAAGTAAGCGGCACGTTTCATGTCCCCTTTTGTTCCGATTTGATCCTTTTAATTGTGTTTGCATGTTTTTTCTCTATTTTTCAATCAATATTGTGTACTATGCTTATAATGTTGAAATTAAATTTATTAGATATTGTTCTGAATTCTAAATTTTAAGAACAAATTCAAATAAAAAATTAATAAAGTTTAATCTTGTTTTATTTTTACGCTTATAACATGAAAAAATTAGCTATTTGAATAGGTAGGAAAACCACTTGATAAAATTAAATTTTTTCGAATCTGAGTAGAGTTGGAGTCTGAGTCGTGTTTTTTAGCGAGTCTACATCCCTGGTTAGCACATAGTGGATTTGTCTAGTAGAGATATGAAAAAAATGTGGTCAGAAAATATATAGACAACGTCATTCTCTATTTTTGCCAGAATAATATTTTGAAAATTTCAAATTCCCGCGCGATAAAACAAAAAAGGAAAATTTCACTTTAAACTCAATAATTGCACATTTAAACCAATAAAAATTAAAAATCGTCAAAAATCAATAAACTAATTAATCAAAAAATAGAATAAATAAATTAAAAGTCGTAAACAAATTAAACTAAACAAAAATAATAATTTCAATAAAAATAATTTAATTATAAAGAAAAAATAAATCACAAACAATTTTTTAAAAAATAGTTGCTATGAGAAATTCGTGAAATTTTCAATCAATTTACTTTGTTGTTTTCCACTCGACCTCTTTTCGTATCTCGAAACATTGTTGTCGTGTATCCATTATCAATAAGATATTTCTTCATCACGTAATTAATACACTGTTGTCTGACAAACTCAGCATTTTTGAAAACCCCAATTTTTTTAACCCGATTTTCAAAACTTTGAAATATATCACTTGTAAATAAAACAGGTTATTTGTTTTTGAAAAACAAGTATCGTTTGTAAATTACTCGTTAATATCCAGATCTGCTTTATTAAATCTTGCAATTATTTCCCATAATATTTTCAATTTATTTATAATCGGATAGCTTGTAATGAATAATATTTTAAACTCTGCAAGATGTCCTTCTAAATGCTCTTCTCTCGATCCAAATTGATTTCTTAATTTCTTTTTTGCATGTATCCAAGTATTCTCAATGTGTTGTGCACGAGAACTATAAAACATCGTCTACTGCTTCTCTCATACGCGCCAAAATCCCAACGCTGTAATAGACACAGTGGTGCTGAACCATATCTTGAAGAGTTTTTATTTAGGAGAAAGTTTAACAAGTTTAAAATTTTTAATAATGTGATTTTTGCAATAAGTAATCTGGAATTTAAATAAATCGATTTTTTTATTATTGTATATAATAGGATATAACCCGAAATATATTGTAGTATAATATAAATGTTGGATTGGTGCTTTATTTTATTTATCTATAATGAATTAATTTTTTTATTTTTACTTTATTTTTATTATATCATGAAACATAAATTTAATATTTTAATAAATATTAAATTTTGCATAATTTTGCGGCTACGTTGTTAAGAATCACTGATCTAATGCGTCATGAGAAAGACGATTTTTGGTTTTAAAAAAAAATGATTTTAAGACAAATTTGCAAGAAATTAAGCAAGGCACAAATTCAAGTGTAAAATGTTTTTGATTAAATTTATTAAATTTGTTATGATATGAGATTTTAAGAGTTTTTTCCTAACTTGAGTTTGAGGGCCATGAAATTTTTACCTCACTTGATTTGATTTGCCACTGTGTTAAATAGGAAAAAAAATAACGTTGATCCAATATAAAATCATTTTTGTAATCATATTTATTTAAACGTCAACAACATTATTGATGGATCAGGCTTAATTAGTTTTAGGTATTTTCCAAAATTTAAGAAATACAGTTTTATTACACTATTTCTTCCTATGATCTGACAAGCTCATAAATCTGTTCATAATTATTAAATATTCTTTCTACTAATTTCTTCCTAGTATGGTCAGATTGCAATAAAGTTCATTATCTGTTGGATTATTCTTTATCAATTCTAAAGACTCCCATATTGCTGCTTTATAGTTTTAGAAAATAATGAATTATAAGTACAGTCAACCCTCCTATAACGCGGTGAGTGTGTACCGCGTTATATGGAAACCGCACTATAAGAAACTCGGATTTAACCATACAAACCAGGCTAATTCGCAGCGCGTTCTTTGGAAACCGTCTACCGCATTATATGGAAACCGCGCTATAAGAAAATCGTAATTAGTACAAATCACATCATTCGTACCGTGTTATATGGTGACCAATAAATAATCCAACAAAAGCAAGAAAGTCTTTTGTAAAATTATTTAATCTTTCAACACTCATCCTCAGATATGAGTCGCCTAACTCGTCTTCTTTTAATGGGCAAAATGCCTTCCTCATTTGGTTCATCTTCACATTGGTTTTCGATTGAAGCTTTTTTTCTAACTCCACTCTCTATAGGGAGCTAAGCAATTTCTTAACTCTCTTTTAAACTTTGCGCTGTGCATCGTTGAACGATCAGTTTGAATGAAATGAAGTTCTAATTCTTTAGCCAAATTTAGCCCTTTTTTCACATCTTGTAAATCGAGATTTGGCATCCATTCGTTTTCCTTATTTTCGTTTACCAATGCATTTGAGGTGGTTGCATCAATTAATTCCATCAGTCCTTCCTCATCTAAAGTTTCTTCCCCGAGTACCAGTTCTCTTACATTCTGATGGTTTACTGCAAATTCTTCATCGATTAAACGAGAAGCAATGTTTACTATTTCTGTAACTGGGAGTGAAATTGTAGAATCATCTTGTATTGCTTGAACCATTTGAGGTAAAAGAGGTTTCCAACAAGCATTAAGCGTTGATGGTTTAATTTCCGCGCAAGCCGATGACACGGTTCTAATACAATCTAAAATAGAAAATTCCATCCACACTTGAGTAAGAGTTTTATTTTCACCAAAAATTTTACCAAAAAAGTTTTACAAGAAAATTTAGAAATAATTGCCAACGCTTCAAATGTTCTAACTGACAATGAGCCTGATTCTGAACGCGCTAGTTTCATTAAGAGAGGTGTTTCAAAACGTCTTACTCCGTACACTGAAATTTTAAAAAAGAAACAATCGAATCGGCAACAGTGTAAATTAGACCAGTTTTTCTTACGGAATATGTAGAACTTAATTTTTCTATTTTGAATTTCATCATGTTATTATTTTATATGTTTTTGATGCATACATATGTATTTAATTTACATAATGAAAACTTATTTATTGAAGAAGTATCGAATATTTTTATTTTTAAGTATATATTGAACTGAATTAAATGTATGTACCTTCAATTTATTGATACCATCTTTTTTATTTTTGTCTTCAAAGTCCCAAAAAAAAATTAATTAGAAACGTAACCACATATATTAATGTAAATAATACCTCTTTTAACGATGTTTCTCTGTTAACGCTCAATTTTCAGGAACGCATTATGAGAGCTTAACGAGGTATGCTTGTATCATTTTTGATTTAACATCAAGATTTCCCATCTGATCATTAATTACACCGAAACTGCTCTCCATGTCACAATGCGTGTTATTAAACTTTAAAACTAATTTGCTTGATAAGTTTGAGGCTTCTTTTCTTAGTTTCCTTGAAAGCAGGTAATTATTTCAAATAGAAATATTATGACATAATTGATTATTTAAACAAATAATCTCTTTATTTCTATATAAATGTTTCAAAAATAACTTGTTAATAATTTAGGCAAAATTTTATCAACTTAAATTTTATTACGATTCAAAAAATTCAATTTTTTAAAAATAAAAAGTTTACACTTTCATAATTAAACAAACTTTTTAATTACATGAAATTAATAACCTAATGTTTACACATGAAAAATATTTAATCAAAATCAGCCAATTGAATTCATAAAAATTAGAATCGGTCCAAAGTTTTTATGAGTTTGAAATTTAAAGTTGAAAGATTGTTTGATTTTGGTTAGGACATTTGATTTTTATTAGATACAGTTAGAATTTCCATGATAGGTTATTTCGAATAGATGTTCATTTTCAGAGTTTATACACCAGGAAATTCAATTGTAGATTAGTGAGTCGTCCAATGTTTGTTTTTTATTGATTTTGATTCACAGTAGGGAATTGGAAACATTGAATGAATTATAGTTTGTAGAATTATACATATCAGGTTTATATAGATGTCCATGTTGCCATCTAAACGGCTCACCACATTATTGATTCAAACTTCACCATAAGCAAAACTATTTATATTTGTTCATTAATGGAAAGCATAATCACAATTTGAAAAATATTAAATTGTTATTAATTTTAATATTTTGGATTTGTTTAAATAATATTAAATTTCCAAATGCAATCGTTGCTTTTTAAATATCCTGTATGACTTTTTTTACATATTGCAAATCTTCTAAAGATTATCGTTAACGATAATTCGTATTATTTAAAAAAGATTATTTTAATTCTTTAAGTGAAATTAAACTCAAAACAGAAACAGTTTATGTTGTCTAAAATGAGTTAAGTTAGTATGATTTCCTTATATAAAGTTTGCACTAATAAAAACAAGAGTTTTGACTAGAACTTTTGATATACGAAAAGAGTTTATATATTTTAATTAATTTTCTTTATGACTATAGACCAAAAATTTCTGTGTTACTAAAAATATCAGCACTGTCTTGAATATGTGCTATAACTTATAAGTGAAATAAAACGTGATAAAGGCAGTACCGAAAATCTGTGTTACATAAAAATTTAATTTTTGATCTATAATAATAATAAAAAGAATTGAAGTATCAAAAGAATACAGAACAAATGTGGGAAAAAATACAAATAAATTTACTTATAATTACATTCCACGTCGAATTTCAGTTTTCAAAATATATTCTTGCATTTGAGTTTTTTTGTCTTATTTTTAGCTTTCTATATCTTCTGGGTTTTGAGATATTTTTCGTTATTATTATAATTAATATTATAATAATAATAATAATAATAATTATTATTATTATTATTATATTATTATTATTATTATTATATTATTATTATTATCATTATTATTATTATTATTAGTATTATTAGTATTATTAATATTAGTATTTTAAACAAATAATAAGATAAGCCTTTGCTGTAAATGAAATATATACTTTGTAGCAAGAGTCTATCTTATTATCCATTTGTTTAAAATTTTAATTTATACTTTTACCAAGACATCACTG